>JAHWFP010141723.1:4299-28960 GCA_023313725.1 Lithobius niger | reverse complement strand
CTGGATTCCACAGCACGTAAACGCACAGCATACTGAATGGCCAGCTTCCGCCGACGAATGGCCAAAGGTGGCTCCGAGGCCTCAGCATAGAGGCTGACCACTGGAGAAGTTCGAAATGCCCCAGTCGCCACACGCAGGCCACTGTGATGCACAGTGTCCAACACCTGGAGAGTCGAGTCACTAGCCGAACCATACACCATGTACGCATAATCAAGTTTGCTGCGGACAAGGGCTCTGTAGAGGCGCAACATGGCAGTGCGATCGGAGCGTAGTGGCAGCGTAGTGGAAGAATCTGGACTGCTCATACAAAATTAGTTATTTCGCCATTGTTTCGGTATTATGGCCTATATTCGAAAACTAATGATGAAAACTAATTACAGAATAAATAAATTCATTCAGCCTTATTTCAAGAAATACATAAACCAAATTTTATTCGAATCGGTTCATGCTTTTGGCCGTAACTGTTTGGCCGTAACTGCGGTAGTGTTCAACACAGACCTGAAGACAGAGTAGGACTGACGTGGTCAAAGGTCACGAGGGAAACTTAACCCAAGGGTCCAGAGCCCTCTGTTGTGAAATATGTCAATTAGGAATGGCGAAACAAAAAAAAACTGGGTCGTGATGCGTCGAACCATGACGGGCCCACCCTTTTACCCCTCACAAATTTGTATCACCGCCCAAGTAAGGAAGGGAGCGGAATGTTTTCTTTTGACTCGAACTCTGTTTTCGAGAAAGATTTGCATAGAGATCGAGAAACAGTATCAAATGATACATGTAGGCCAACTCAATACAAAATGCTTATTTACATACGTTTTATAATGATCTTTTTATTATTATTATTATTGTTTGTAATTTTAAATCCGTGGGTAAAACTAATATCGAACCAATAAAACTTACGTGCGTGAGTCTTCCTGTTACGGATTTAAAAAAAAAATCTGAGACTCAGAGGCCTGGAGGAATATCCCTCCCTTCCCTCACTGGTCAGTCCGCCACTGTAAAAAATAGTACATCATTCGCTTTTCTCACTCGTTCAATAAGAAACAACACGACAAATAAGAGTAATAAAGTACTGTAATATATCGCACCCGAAAAGCAGCGAGGATATGTGTGCCTCACGTTCAATGTACCGTCCAGATTCCAGCAAAAAATTCGGTGTACCATCCAGATTACCGCGACGACTCACTTTGTGCTGTTCTTCGCGAAAAGAGAAGAGCCAACTCGATATCTACGTGTAGCCTCTAACCAACCGCAATATTGAAGAGCTGACTTGCCGAAATGCGCAGTTCCACGCATTTGTCAGTGGCAATTTTTCGTTCAAACGCACACCTTTATGCTGAGGTAGAGCTGACGTCATCAACTGATCGTGTGCTATCCGGCGGCAGTTTATCGCTGAAGGGTCTGGATTGAGGTTAGCCAAGTGTTTTACTCAAAATCTTATTTTTTTGAGCATAAGACGCTTTGAGCTTGTACACTGCAACTCTCACCACTAGACTTTAAGTTCCTCGGATCATAATTGAACGAATGTGTCTGGTTTTTGAGGAGATGTGGCTGACGTAAATCGCGTCCACCCGTTTTTTGGCCACAAGCGGAGAAAATTTACAAAATTCATGATTCAAGACGGTGGAAAACTGGTTAAAAAGACTCGTTGTGGACGGGGAAGGGTGAAAGGGAAATTCAGTTGCCTACCTTCACAGCCGTCGTTGTCCTACCGGAGGAAAAAGTAATACTGAATTAAAACCACCTAAATGTCTACGTTTTAAACAAGTCGAAAGGTACAAACATAAAGAGAGATGGAGCGATATTTCGGAGAGCGTTGCACTCCGTTTTTTTGAATGAAAGCCTACGATACTTTAAGCGGTGATAAATGACTAAAACACTGATAGAAAACTGTTGCAAGCTCAAAATACTAGCAACTGACGGAAACCAATACCTTTCGCTTTCTTAAAGTGGAATTTGAAGAAAATTTGAAGAAAATACCAGAATTCAAACCGAAGCCAGAACTCGGAAAATGTGTAGGGAGCCACGAAAGCAGATTGAAAAGGAGAAAGACAGATCGCGCGTTTCTTTACATAGCCAAGGCTCTATTTAAAGTAGTTCAAACACCTAAATGTGGCTATTGCCGTACCCTGTATGTAGGAGATACGTCTGTCACTTCCATTTTTCGAAGCATTGGTTACAAAAAAAAGCTACGAACTCGCAAAGCAGATAGCATTGAGTAGACGGAAAAACAAACATGACAAAATAAACGTAAAAATGAAAAGCATTTTTTTTACTTATGAAGGTCTATGTTTTCACCACGTGTCTCTATTTTTTCTACTTTTAGGAAATATAAACAATCCTTACATTAATATAGTCAAATACATTGGTAAATAATAGTGTTGCCCATGCGCCCTCTCAGATTATGAGGAATCATCCACAAGTCACCACGAAAGATATTAATAAAGTCTTCAATTTCACAGAAGGGTTACATATCCGGCAATTTTTTGAGGAGGGTGGGGTGGGTTTGGGGTAGGAAAACATGGAAGCTGAAAAACGAATCAAAAGAAAAGAAGAAAGGTGAAAATTGTATATTGTTGTAATGGGTCTAGAATAGGGTGGTGGAAGACAGGAAGAAAGAAAAAGGGATTCTTCTGCCGGGGGGGGGGGGGGCGGCGGGTGGCAAAAACGAGTCACAGTAGAAATGTCGTTTTATGACGACATTGGCATTCTTTTTTATTTTCTACGGGTCTTTTCTGTCCCGTTTCCCAGAAATGGCAAAGAGGAATCATTCTTCACGTTACACCCTGTTGGAATCCGTGGGCAAATACATTCACCTCCCTTCTAAATATTTCCTTCGGCGATTGTAAACATCTATTTAATCAAAACCTTCTGCGTTCCAAAGCTAGCCATTCCATTGGTCCTGACGGACTATCTGCCTTTGCCTATAAACAGATTGCTCATCAAATTTGCTCGCCCCTTCGTTTGATTTTTCTAAATCTCTTCAATCCGAAAGCATCCTTCCAGCTTGGTCCATCGCTAACGTTGTACCTATTCATAAAAAGGGTAATCCATCTGATCCTCAAAATTATCGACCTATTTCTTTAACAGTCACCCCTTGTAAAATCATGGAAACCTTCATTAAGTATGAAATGTTAAACTTCCTTAAACAAAATGATATCACTCTAAACGATCAGTTCGGTTTCCTTCCAGGAAGATCTGTCACGGACCAACTTCTAACTGTACTTGATTGTTGGACTCAGGCACTCGATATCGGCATTTCCACCGACGTGATTTATTTTGATTTTCGTAAAGCCTTTGAATCTGTGGTACACTCCAAGCTTCTTTTTTAAATTAAAAGCTCTTGGTTTTCCAAATTTTATAATAAACTGGATCCACGCGTTTATCGCTGATCGTTCGCAGCAAGTGAGTTATCTTCACCGTCCCGACTTGTCAGTGGTGTCCCTCAGGGCTCGGTCTTGGAGCCAATTTTTTGTGTGATTTTTTTAAACGACTTAGACGTTCGTCGGGATTTTGTTGATCAATCCAAATTTGCTGATGACTTGAAAGTACACTCGCAAATTCTCTCAAATTATGACCATCAAATCCTTCAAGCATGCATTGACGAAGTTTCCTCTTGGGCTGAAGATTGGCAACTTCCCATCTCTGCAAAAAAAATGTTTCCACTTCACTTGTGGCAAGAAATTCTTAAACTCTTTTTATACCCTAAATTCTTCCAAACTAGACTTTGTTGAGTTCACATGGGACCTGGGTGTCTGGTTCAGCGCAGACTTGAAACCTTCCATCCATTGTCATAAGATTGTCACTGCGGCTAACAGACAATCGGCCATTGTCCGTCGTTGCTTCGCTTCAGGTAGGCGTAGCATCCTTGTTTGGGCATACTACGTTTATGTCCCGTCTTCCTCGAGTTTGCCAGCCAGGCGTGGTGTCCATGGCTGCTTAAGGATATAGACGTTGTTGAGTCAGTGCAGAGGCGGTACACCAAAGCTCTGCCTGGACTTCACCATTTAACCTATGCCCGGCGTCTGAAGATCCTGGGAATGGAGTCTCTGGAACTTCGTAGACTTAAGGCTGACCTTGTTCTAACTTATCAGATTTTAAATCATGACACCGATATTCCCTTGCCCTTCTTTGATCTGTCACACGTAACCCAGACCAGTGGTCATCACCTTAAACTACTCAGACCCACTTTTAGCCTTAATTGCCATCAATATTTCTTCTCGGTTCGGGTTGTCCCAGTTTGATATCACTTGACCTCCGACATCATCTCTGCCACCTCTGCCGCTGCTTTCAGGGCTAAACTGAAGAACGTGGACCTTCGCAGATTTTTATCGCGACCAGAGCATTGTCTTTGACAGACTCTTCTATCCCCTATGCCTTCCTACGCCTCTATCTTCCTACGCCTTATCATCTAAACGTAAATTTTGAGTATGGTTGTTAGTGGAACCTTTCTGGGGCCCTTACCATTTCTCGCTGCCATTCAGTGGCAACAAAATAAAAATCTTATCTAATTATGGCTGTTACCGACGTAAGGTAACAGAAACGTCTTGCCTTCCTGAAATAACCTTATCAATGGAAAATGACGTTAATTCGATTATTTTCGATTTAAAAAAAACAGCAACTGCCTTAAGAAAATGCAGGGCATATTTTAATGTACGAAGCGTGAACTTAAATTAATTTTCTGTGTTCCTTACATGAGTAGAAGATGGCCTTATTAATGGCCTGCGTTTCTTTAAGAAGGGATCACTGACATTAACCCACGGAAGATTAATAAGTCATGACTGACTCACAAATCACCTCTAGTGTAACAGTTAATTGCCATCCAGAATATTCATGAATAAATCTGGAGGTTAATAATCGATATCGTTCAATTGAAGTGGATGATGACAGGAAAGATTCTTGGTGAATTAATGATGGGGTTGTTAAAGAAGAGATTTTTACAAGGGTAACGATGTTGTATAACAAATGTACGACGTAGGTTCTATGATGGGAACATATTGGCTCATTACAGCTAAAAACCTTAACTGCGATGACACATGACAGAACAAGAAAGACGAGTGCAAAAATCCAGCATCGACTCAAGGGCCATTTCCGTGCAGAGCATGAGCTTTTAATGTCGCGGTGGCAGCGTTACTGGTTCCTATTCGCCTTCCAAGTCTCTCTGGAACGAATCTCTTATAATTAAAATATACGTTTATTAGCAGGTGGGTGACACTGCTGAAGTCATGTTTTAACACGACGTTTTCGCATTTTGCTTTGTGTATTTGCCTGTGCCACCAAACGCATGAACAGATTCGAACGAAATTTCCCAGTTCTGTCGTTTGAACTTCGGCCGATGTATATTTAGACATATTTTATTAATGTCTTAGGAGTGAGGCCAGTGTCTGCCGAGTTCTTTTGTCGTTACTTCGGTTACCTTGCATCCCACTGCGATGATAACACAGCTTATAAAGAATTCCTTTAGTTATGAACGAGGAGTGGTATACAGTACTCACCTTCTGTCCTAACGTAATGATGGTAACGGCCCCAAACTCGGCGAATCTTTGTACGACAAACTCCATCTACCATATGCATTGGTTTGGTTTATATGTCTAACATGGTTGCGAGGTTGAGTCAGTCTGGGACACTGGTATAGTTTTGATTTTCAGCATATTGTCTGCTGTATAAACAATCACGGTCGAACACTAAAGCTATTTATTCTTTATTCTTCATGTACTCCTGCTGCACGCATTGATGTTAGTTTAATATAACAAACCTGAAACCCCCACCTTAACCGGCTTGACATAACATTTACAACTAATTTCTAATAATAATAAAATAATTAATAGAATTTTATAAATATAGAATTCTGAGACGCGTCTGTAACTTGCAGGGTACCCCACATTGAATTGTAAGCATGTTTCGCCAAATTGAACAGAACCGTTTAGGTAGAGTACTTTCATTCGGCCGTCCCTCTGTCCGTATGCATCAAACAAAATAATGGCTGATCTAATTTTTACGAAATTTTATTCATGGAAATTTTACCTAAATTTATAAACAAAATTCAAATTGCATCTAATAAGGGCGAAATTCAAAATTCAAATGTAGCATTCTAGTATTAGTAGCTCGGTATTTAATGTGTAATTACGTAAGTTTTTAATGCAGTATAGATTACCTTAAGAGCCCAACTTTGAAAAATATAACTAAGGCTTGGTATTATTTTATGTTTACATTAGCGAGTAATGCATTTTTCAGGATAGTAAAATCTAAAGCTATATTTGAATTAACGAGAATAAGATAAACATGTAGCTATAAACATACCCTACACACACACTAGGCTACTTTTCACATAATAAGATATGGCTCACAGAAGTGTGATTGCGTAAATTCTCCTGTGCTACATGAAGACTTACGGTTAAATGAGGTACTGAGATTCTACGTTGTCAGTGATGCGTTATTTAATTTAACCCTTTCACGACAACTACATAATGAAAAAAAAATAGTAAATCCAGTGACATAGAGCGAATTTTGTTAAGGGTTGCCTGGGAAACCCGAGGATAACTATGCTAAAGAATACGTAAGTGACTGTTGCTTTGGGGTTTGTTGCGCATCATTTGCGAACGTTGATAATGACAAATACCTGACCTCAATGTTTTGGCTACATCACATACAAACATGACCTTCGATTACATAAAATTAACGTGAATTTTGAATTTTGTGCGTGCCACGCAATTTGCCCCTGGTCGCCAAAACGTAATGAGGTCGAAATACATCCTTTATTTTCAAAACGTCTCCCACAGTGTTCGTACTGGTTTTCAACGGGGAAGAAAATACCATATTAAATCATCAGTGGATGTGTCAGGAAATGAATATACGTATCTATCTAAGCAAACATGAATTTAAGGTTAGTATAGTCAGAGATTCTCTTAAACATTGCTAAAGAAAAGTAGTCTACAGCTTACGATTACATCAAACTTACATCATCTTCCAGGTTCGCGAGTGACGGGTTACTTGCCCATGACTGCAAAGGGGCAAATGGATAGAATCATGTCTCTAAAAATAAAATTCCCATAGCATCTGAAGGGGTTACTAATGAGGTTATAAATCACCTGATTGGCTCGTGTCTGCGTCTGATGGATGTGGAAGGAGCCCAAGGTATGCAAAAACGTAAGTAAACCGGAATGGGATTCCCCATTAATTTAGTATGGGTAATTAATTGGCAATTCCATTCGGGTTTTATGTTTTTACATACCCAGGGCTCCTTCCACATCCATCAGGCTCAGCCAGGAGATAATCACATGATTTATTACGTTCATTGCACTTCTTGAGATGCTGTTGGAATTCTATTTTTAGAGACGTAATTCAATCTCTGGTGCATTTTGACATCAGGGGGAAGAAATTCGTCACTCGCGAACCCGAAAGATGATGTAAATTTGAAGTAATCGTAAGCTGTATTTGCAAGTGCCGTGGCCAACGATTAACTTGGTCATTCCAACGATTATTTTCTCTTAAAGGCTCTCCTCAGACAAACACTTACGTGGTGAAATCAGAACCCAATAAGATGACGTCTTTCTATGGGAATAACTTTTCTTACAACGTAATGATATGACTCAGACGTTACTTGCAGGTCCTTGCCTTGAAAACTTTCGATTCGTGCATCTACGTTTTACATTAGGCGCCACTTCGGGGCACACAAGTGGCAAATGGACAAGCAGAAATGAGTAGCAGGTGACTCTGTCTAATGACTCAAACAGAGCCGGCAATTTTGAAGATGTTGTACAACCATTTTTAAAGTCTTTTCTGGTGACGACAAGCGAAAGAGTGTATCTGGAGGGTTTTCATCTTGTAACTTTCTCTTAATTGCGAGCTGCAAATGACGATGTGTGCGATAAGGTCCCTCTTGTCGACTCATTTATCAACTGCAACAAAGGGAGGGGGAAAGTTGGGATTCTTCAGACAGAGCTATCGGCTGCACGGGATCTTGAATAAATACGAGAAATTTGTAAAAAAAAAAAAAAAAACGCTTTCGAAGATGCGAAATAGGAAAAAGATGGATATTCGATGGCTATTTTGGATATTCGGGGAAAAAAAACCAGTATTTCTGCCATTTTATTCAAGTAGAGAGTCTATGTTTAATGTGTCCGTTCCAGTGAGCAAGTCATAACCAGCTCGTACGTTATTTTAATGCAGATTTCTCACATCTGGCACATACTTAACAATAACAGCCCTCAGAATTTGGCCATAAATCCAAGAGGGTGGTCATTTTCATTCGCCTACATGTATAGCCATATGTATGGATACTTAACCACGTGTATAGTTGTTGCCGCTGCACTGTAAAGAATTCTAACTCTATAGCTTCTGTCACCATTGCATAGGACAAAGAATATTGCCTCTTTAGATTCTATCACCGTTGCAAAAGAAAAATAATATTATCTCTTCATCTACTGTCAACATTGTTCAGTACAAAAAAATATTACCTCATTCGCTTCTGTCACCGTTTAAAAGGATAAAGAATATTACTTCTCTATCTTCTGATATCATTCTACAAGAAAAGAATGTTAGCTCTTTATTAGCTTCTATCGCTGTTGTAGAGGACAAAGCCATTTCACATGTCGAATAGTTGAATTAAAAGCGTTCAAACCTAAGAGATCAGTAAATTTCGTAGTTCAGGACATTTAATATTAAATAATTATACTATTATGAACCAAACAGTAATTTTTAAAAACTTGGCCATAATTCTCCTTGCCTTACTACGGGTGGAATGAAGGAGTGATCTTCCGACTTTCCTCTTTTATTTTATCTCGAAAGTTATCTTTGTAACATTGTTTCAAAGTGTCTGATGGAGGATCTTCTTCTGGTGGGCTCAATGCTCCGTCCGGAGTACCATAAGGCCCCATCCTGGTCCTAATCCTTCTCAACATGTTCTTTTCTACACGTTTTGTTGCATTACAGAATGGAATTTTATCTGGCGACCAATATGGCTTTATTCCAGGACGTTCTATCTTTTAAGTGTTTTTGGGGACTGGACTCGAGTTGACTTTGGCCTTAACTTGGACAATATTTTTATTGGCTTTGATAAGGCTTTGGAATTTGTGGTTCACAATAAGCTGATGTTTAATGATTCTCGGCTTTAGTAGTGTATTATTGGCTTAGATCAAGAGATTTGCGACCGTACACAGTAAGTCATCACCGGTACTAGCTACTTAACACTACGCCTGTTTTAAGTGGTACACCACAGGGATCGATATTGGATCCATTATTGATTTTACTTTACATAAGTGACGTAAACTGCACTAAAACAAGGGCCAGCTTATTAAATACGGAGATGATGTAGAAGTATATGACGTATTTAGAAGTTCCGTATATTTCATGGCCATGCATGGGGCCGAAGGAGCCCGAACAGTAGATTATTTGTAGGGTTGGCTATGCGTAATGCTCTGCCCTTGGTTGGCAACTGATCAGTGGGTTGGCAACTTCCTATATTTGCTAGCAAATGCTCTACCATGCACACAGGAAAAAGAAATTAGCCGTCAGCAAAACTCGTAAATTAGGATAACACTTGTATAGTAAGCCGCCTTTATGCACTTACGTTTATTCAAGTAAAGTGACCCAGCTTCGAACCGACGATCCAGTCCATCACCAGATCCCTGCCATACCACTTTACCAATGTGGCCAGGTGTGCACTGGCATAATGAACCTCTATTAAGGTTGCGGCCGTGTCCAGGACTCCATACGACTGAATGTGCTCGGTTGTAGGCAATAGCAAGGAAATACAAATCAATATACATTGTGCTCAATGAAGGATAAATGCATAAACATAAATCGCTGTAAATTATATAAGGAAGTGGCTATTTACAGGTACAGTACCTGTAAACAACTGGCTATTTACAGGTACTATACCTGTAAGTAATCGACTATTTACAGATACTGTACCGGTGAGCTATTGGTTTTTCACAGGTACAGTACCTGCAAGCAACCGGCTATTTACAGGTACTATGTTTACAAGCAACTGGCTACTATAAAACTACTGAACTTGTGTTCTTCCTCATTATTTACTAATGCTAAGCACATAAAGAATAATTATTTCGATTATTGCAGTTTGTTCTCACATTAAAGTACGATCTGCCTAAATATTTGAAGGTCGTCTAAGAAAATCCTGAAAAGTCCAGTAATATATAAAGTACAGCCTTACTCGAGGAAGCATCAAATTACATAGCCATACGACAAACCTTTCAAAAGCATCGACTTGTCACAGCTGACATTGTGCACGTGGCACGTGATTTTTTAACATGAAATATACAGTCAAGCTCGTACGAAAGGCTGACAGTAGCTTGTTTCAAACGGTTAAGCGATCAAAAACAATCACTATGACTCAACTAGTGTCGCACCCGGGGGTGTGGGGGGCTGGGGCAGTAGCCCAATCTCCAAATCCGAAAAATTAGGACTAAAATTTGTTAACAGCAGACAAAGCGTTTGTTGCAAGTAAAAAAAATTGGGAAACTTGGTTTTCACAACTTTTCAAAGGTACTAAAATTGCTGGAAATGAATTATTTTTTGGGAAGCCCCCCTTCTAAACTGACCCCTAGCTGAATTATGGGACCTC
This sequence comes from Lithobius niger, assembly GCA_023313725.1. Classification (NCBI taxonomy): domain Eukaryota; kingdom Metazoa; phylum Arthropoda; class Chilopoda; order Lithobiomorpha; family Lithobiidae; genus Lithobius; species Lithobius niger. The sequence continues at coordinate 18,381 of JAHWFP010141723.1, read as the reverse complement.
ATTTTCAATTTTTTTTTTATTTTGCTCTCCCCCCCTGCCAACAATTTTGTAACAACTAACAAGTTCATCTGCACACATTACATTTAAATGGGTTTTTCACTTCCATGCGTATCTCTTAAACCAAATCCGACAACATGTTCATTCATGAAACCCAAATGATTCCGATTAATTGCAGCTTCGTAAAAAGACACACTGCACTAGCCTAAAGACGAAAAATCGCGCATACACACATTACATTTAAATAGTTTCTTTCTAGTATGTGAATTTCGTAACTGATGAGGCATGGTGGTTATTCATCAAATCCACATAAGCCTAGGCTAGATAAGAACGAAAACAGCATTTTATTGCTAATTTTTTTTTTTTACGAAAATCGCACGATGCTACCCCGGCGCCGTCTGTTGTCTTTTATATCGTTAAATCCTGCAGCAAGCGAAAGAATGCACAAACCATGAACAAACAAATATTATCAAGAAAGTAAACATTAGCTAAATCTACGGAAATTAACCTAAGAAAATATGGTAATTTTTCAAGCGCCAGTGAACAATCTGTAACGGTTAACGATATAATTGATAACAGATGGCGCCATTGTATAGTCGTTTAATTTTTCTGTTTCTTATAAATGTGTAATAAATCCGCTTTTGCAACGCCTAAAGGGACACCCGGCCTGCCTTATAACATTCCGCGTGCCAAATTACAGCTACGCGCAGATCATCCGAGCAATTAGAGTACCAAGGTCGGCTGGGGTGGTAGCTTCGTTCCTCGCATATCTGCTGTCTCGGTTGGCTTTGTGAATAGTACACAAGACAGAATCAATTCAACGATTGTGTCGTCACAAACCGGAATGATTCTCGTATTTTAAAATCCCAATTTATAATTTTCTAGGCCGGTGTCTTATAATTTTGCTTCGGCGATCTATTAGAATAATTAATTTTAATGTTTACCACATTAGTCTATTAGATTTTAGATCTCATTGTAATTATTAGAAAATTAGTAGATGTACGCACAGAGATGAAACGTCATGATTATTGTACGCGCGTAATGCATCATTTAGTTACGGGTCGTTTGTAAATAAAGTTCCATGATATTCAACAGAAAATCTCCTAGACGCCACATTTAAAAAAGGATTTTTAGCAAGGGAAAGACTAACGGTAAGGAAATAGACCTTTGTGGCAGTACTTGATGTGGAGGATCGAGAAAAATGGTGCTGGGAGGTATATCCCTTTAAAACGACTGCACAAAGTTCACGTTTTCAAGTAAAGATTTGGCCCATATCGCTCACATCTGCCCCAATTAACATCAGTTTGTGACAATGTTTAGAGATTTGATCGTCTTGGCCACGAGTGCTTATAATCTTTGAGTCTGTAACTCGGTGCCTTCCCGCAAAATTCTCATTTAGAAGGCGTTTTGTCGAAGATTGTATAAGCACACTGTTCTGAAATTACACGTTAAACGTGGCTTTAAAGCACATCTAATGACCAAAAACCATTAACAAGGCAAATTTATCAAAAACGTAAACGTTAGTTAAGCCTGCGTAAATTAATCTGTGAGAATCCAATACGTTCTCAATCACCAGTGAACAATGCTAAAAGTTAATGACACAAAATGACAACAGATGGCACCACGGTATTATGCGATATTTGTTTCGCATTCATGAACACGCAACGTTTTATGCTCGATACGATAGCTTAACGTCCACGTTTTCAGGTAAAAATCTGGCCCACATTCCTCAAATTTGGCGTGGTTAACATCAATACTGTGATTACAGTTTTGGTTATCTTGGCAACCAGTGAGTCTGTAACTCAAAAGCCTTCCCGCAAAATGTACATTTGTAAGGCGTTTTGTCGAAGCACAGCTCTGGAATTACGCGTAAGACGTGACTTTAACGCATATCTGCGTTCTGCGGGCTTTAGTAACGAGAATTATTAATTACTAAGTGAAAACATTCAGTGCATTCTTTCCTTATTTTCGTAATGGTTTGCCTGGAAGATCAAACTACGATTCAGACAACAATGCAGCCGGATGCTTTCGTGCTACTGAAGTTATGTTGGCTTTGGTACGTTCACTTTTTGAGCACTACGTGTGAATAGCCAGTAGCTTACCGGTACAGTACCTGTATATGTATAGTCAATTACTTACCGGTACAGTACCTGTAAATAGTCCATTACTTACAGGTATAGTACCTGTAAATAGCCAGTTGTTTGCTGGTACTGTACCTGTAAATAGCCACTTCCATTATATAAAAAAAATTGGAAAAGAGCCATCAGTGAAAAGCATACGTCAGAATAACGTAGTACAGCAAGCCATCTTTATGCACTTAGGTTTCTTTCAAGTGACATGACCCGAATTTGAACCAGCAAACAAATTTATCACCAGATCACTGCCATGCCGCCTTTACCAATGCAGCCACTTGTTCACTGTCATAAGGTAACTCACTGAACCCAGAATTAAGGTCACAACCGTAACCAGGACTCCATTCGATATATGTGCACTGGAAGTATGGCACCAGTTCACTCTCATACGTCAGCCAGGTAGTTGAAGGCATCCTAGTATTATTTACAACGATTTATGTATATTTGTTTGTCTTTACTGTTCATTTTGGCTACAGTAACCGTGTGAACTATTATTTACTATTTGTAGGGTTTTAAAATCAGAAACTTATGTTAAGGATTTAGGTGTCTGGCTTTTTAATCATGTTAAATTCTTTTCATAACTGCACTATGGTGACAATTTCGATTGTCTATAATTAAGAGATTCTTCGTTTCTGTAGATTTCGAGATCTTAGTTTGGGCTTTTAAAGTAAATTCTAGAAAATGCAAGCTCTGTTTGGTTACCATATTTATTAATATATATTGTCAGGATTGAGACAGTACAGCGACGGTTTACAAAATCTCTGATCGGTCTTAAAAATATTACTATCCATGACTAGTCTCCATTCAATAGAATTAGACATCTAAAGCAACATTTAATTTTAACTTGCTAACATGCAAAGGCCACATCAATCCCTTAAATTTATTCACAGTCCAAAGGTACTATAAAACTAGTTATAAATAAATTTGAACTTATTGTCAATAATGCTCAGCTTGACTGTAGGAAATTCTTTTTTTTTTTTCTCAAACTCTTTTGTGGCAGCCTGGAACGTTTTTCGAAGTGAAGCCTTTTACAGCACGACCTTGCCACATTTATATGCTGCCTGAAATAGTTATTTTCAACTGAGTCCTAAGGTGGATTTTATTTTATATTTAGGTTTACAACGTTGTTTTTAATCCGAATTGAGTTAGAAAATTTTTTGTAATATTTGCTTCAGTTTTGGGAAAGAGTATTTATCGTTGGATTTGATGCAGCGTAGTAGTGCAGCGTAGTAGTAGCAACGTTAATGGCAGTGCTTATTTTATATTTATGTTTTTTGGAGTTTTAAAACGATTATGATTTTGGGTGGGGTGTTAGTCGCAACGTCACTTTCTCGATTCCATTTGCGTTTGTGGAAATGAAATTCTTTTTCTTCTTCTTCTTCTCCTTCATCTTCATTAACGATCTTTCTCTACACCTTTGTCACAGTTTGCGGCTCTTTTTTGTTGATGGTATTAAATTTTACAGTCTGTCACTAGTCATCTACAAGTGCAGTGTGATCCGATCCTGTTTCTCTATAGGCCAGTGGGAATCGTATGTCTTTTAATATTTTAAATACTGTTGTTCTTCACGTTACACACAATAATAACAACTTCCCTTATACTCTAAAAAAGCCTAGCCATTCGACGAACGACTGTTCACTTAGGTTGACTCTAAGTTCAGGTTCCGTCATCAACGAGTTCACTTAAAAAAAAAAGCTGCTATGTATTCACAGTTTCAAAGGCTTACCTTAATAGTTCTCTTTTTGCCACCCTTCAGAAAATCTTCTTTCGTTTTCATCTTTACAACTGCAGCTAGGCCTGGAGTCCTCATTCCAAAAGACAATCGACATTCTTGAAAAAAATTGGGGGAAAACACAAAATGGTAACCCAGACTGCTTTCTACACGTTACGAGGGGCATCTCAACATCCTCTAACCCCCAAGTCAGGCCGATCGTTCAATTGACATAACTCTTCTACACGTCGTCATTACTTTAAGGTTTCTCACAACTTCTGCACTTAAGCCACAAAATACTTCTCCAATCGGATTGTCCATTCATGCAATCATCTTCCTAATGCGGTTGTTACTTCACCTTCAGCACCCAATTCAAAGCACGTTACAGCATAACGTAGTGTTTCCCCTGCCCGGTAATTTCATTTGTTTTCAATTAATCCATCTTGTACTTTATGAGGTTTGCTCTTGTCGTCACATTTTAACAATCGCGAGCAGGTATGAAGTTTTTAAAAATGATAAATGACTATTAGAATGCGTCTCAAATGTTTTATTATATAAAAAACAACTGCTTAAACGTACAAATTATGTAAGCAAACCTTAAAAAGCTTAAAGCTCTAAAGGGGGGGGGATGAGGCTTAATGGTGCGTCGACAGCTTGGTCATTAGCGCCAACCTCAGTCACAGTGCAGTGGTCCGGGTTGCCACTGCACCACACATTACAGAGATATTATTCAAACCCCTAATCTAAATCTTGTCATACATCTGTACCTCCTGCAAAAATTGAAAAACACCGGACAGGAGGACAGACTTAAAGCTCTAAAGGAACAGATACAAAGAAAAACATGTAAACCATGAGCGTCGCACTAATACGTGTAAAAGAATCTCCAGCGTCGCAAACAAACAAGCTGGAGCTTCTTTTGCACATATTAGTGCGACTCTGATGTATTAAATGTCTTTTTCTTTTATCTGTTTCATTAGAGCTCTAAGTTTTTTAAGGCTTACATCAGAACTTTATACGTTTAAGCGTTTTTAATACTACGAAACAGGCTTTGGGCCTGTTACTGGCGGAGCAGATTGAAATGATAAGCCTCTAAGAGGTTGTATGGCTGGTTCGATTTGTACTGTTACGAATGACTTGTGTACCACATATCCTTCTTTTTCCTCAATCAGAAAGAATTGTTTGGTCAAGCATCAAGGAGGGGTTACTTGGGGCCTGGGGGTATTTCATGGAGGTTCCATGGCTGGTTCTATTTGTACTGCTAAAAATGATTTGAGTACGAAATTTCATGCTTTTAGCTCAATCTGCAATAATTTGTTGGTCAAGCCTCAGGGAGGGCGACCAGGGAGGGGGGGGGGTGCTGGAAGCCATTGGGGGTACTTCATCGGTGTTTGAAAGGGCTTGTTCGATTTATACTGCAAAAATTGACTTGTGCACCAAATTTCATGGTTTTACCTCGATCCGCAAGAATTTGTTGGTCAAGCATTGGGGGATGCTGGCGGGCTATGGGGGCTGGGGATGGGAATATTTCTTAGGGGTTCCATGGCAGGTTCGATTTGTACTTCTATTAATGAAATGTAAACGAAATTTAATGCTTTTTAGCTCCATTTACAAGAATTTGTTGATCAAGCCTCAGGATGGGGAAACGGCATGCTGGGAGTCCTTTGGAGATATTTCACGGGGGTTCCACGACTGGTTCGATTTATACTGCTAAGAATGACTTGTGTACCAAATATCATGCTTTTCGGTCAATTTTCAAGAATTTGTTGGTCAAGCCTCAGGAAGATGGCAAGGGGGGACCCTCTGGGGGCGCTCGGGGGAGATTCAACGATCAAAGGGAGCGATTTCCATGCAAACTAAACCGTTTCAATGTGTGCCTCGATTTGCTCTCTCAATCTTTCATTTAGCGTTACATTCACCTTATCGTAGGGGATTTTTTTCTGGAGGAGTAGACGTACAAACGTGCAAACAAAGAAATCGTATCTTTTGAATGATGTAGATGAAATGCAGACGTGCCTAGGAATGTGATGAACAAATTATGAGCAATAATTGCAATTTGTTTGCGTCGAAATAATCAATACATCGATTTTGTGTTGTTCTTGGAATCAAAGAAATTACATGAAGCATGGATCGATGCCAATAGAGTTAGCGAAGTGAACCACATGGGTAGTATGGCTAGTCTAGTTATGCATCATATTTATTTTGATATAAGTTTTCTTCATCCGACTGCTTCCAGTAAAATTCGTACCTGCAGTTTTTATTCGTAGGGTTACTGTTTGGGATTCTTGTCTCCACAAAACACTCTTAGTATTAAACTGTCCTTATTACTCACTTTACCATTGCTTATTAGGGAAAATTTCAACAGATAAATTAGCGAAACTTGTGTTTTTCGTCAGGAAATGGTGTTAATTCGCTTGCGAAAAGTTCCTACGACAAAGACAACAACAACAACCATCAACAACAACGACAACAACACTAGTCTCATTAATATGGCTCTCAAAGACCTTGGGCCTTTTTAATACCTATAATTTTAGCTACCAAAATTTTAAATCGATTGATTGGTTCGATTTCTAGGGGAAAGCAAAAAGTCCCAACATGAACAACAACAGCGTTGAAAAGGCCTTGTTAGTGCTAACATTTTAAGCCGTAAATAATGGAAACTGGTTTTCTGGTTCGTTCTCTAGGTGAGAGCAAATTTGGCTCAACAACAACAAAAATATTGTATAGTTACATTAAAATAACATTAAAAAACATAGGCTCGATCTCTAGGTCAGACCAAACTTACAACAAGAATATTGCATTCACGTTAAAAAAAAAACCTATTATGAGAGTCTGAGCCTTGACAATACCTTCATTTTAAGCTATAAAAAAATGAAAATCGGTCCATTGGTTCGCTCTCAAGGTTAAGGCAGAGTACCAACAAAAACAACAACAACAAGAAAAGGCTATTCTATGGATGCCTAACTGTTTGATCGTTGTCATTAAAATTTTTAATGCAGTTCAGTAGTTATGACTCGACCCAAATTCCGAACTTCGTTGGTCTATGTCAAGTCCAGGTGAATCTACAGAGTTTCAAAGTTTGGTATTCAACACGGAAGTTCATCATAGTCCTTGATATACAATTTTGTCGCAGTGTGTCTGTAAATTCAACCTTCGCTAAACCTAACAAAAGAATATAGAAATATGGATAAAGTGGATGTATGGTAAGTCTGTGGGATCTGATGTGCCCCCATATGCTGCCAAAGAGCTAAAAGGAGAAAGTGACAATTTTGCTTGCAATTCCGATCGCTAGATTCTTTCACATGACACAGCTGACATGATCACGAAGCATCAAAATGCCGTAATTATATTGTGGGGAGCATCCATTCTGAGTGGAGGAATTACGCACATAGTACACAACTGTTGTCTATTAAATTCTTTCACTGTTAATTTTTTCTTTTCACCTCTCCTAATACCACCTAATAGTCTGGGGGCATGTGGCATTCCGTGGGATCTCCGAGTAAGGAAGTTTGGGATAGGTTTCAATCTCTTAGTTTCAATGTCAGGAATAAGAATATCAATGGTGACAAGCTCAAAAATTGTGCAGAGGCCTAAAAACAGAATGGCCGCCAAAATGGCTGTCGCCAAAAGTCAAATATTTGTATTAGGTCTACAAGAACGAAATTAGTGTCAAATAATAGGTTTTTAAGGTCAGAGAATTCAACTGTAGCATCACAAAGCGTACCTGATGTTTGCTGATGTATCTATTCAACATGGCGTCCGAGATGGCTGCCTCAAAAACAAAAATCGTAAAATTGTTTTCTGTAACGACTGAGATACCAAATTATTGTTTTTTTTTTCTGGGGTGTATAACTCAAATAAACAGACATCAACATTTTGCAGAGGCCTTAAAAACAAAATGACCACCAAAATGGCCGCCACAAAAATTCAAATACTTGCATTAGACCTACAAAAAAATAAATTAGTGTGAAATAATATGTTTTTGACGTCAGAGAATTCAACTAGAGTATCATAAAGTATGTCCGGTGTCCACAGGTGAAGCTATCTAACATGGCGTCCAACATGGCCGCCGTAAGAACACAAATCATAAATTTGTTCTACATTGATGAATGAGGCGTCAAATTGTTTTTTGGTGGAATAGAATGCAAGTAAACTATCATAAAACGAATCTGACGTTCACAGCAAGAGCTATTTAACATGGAGTCCAAGAAGGCCGTCTCGTAAACCCAGGAACCTTCTACCGTTCTACTGGGTCTGTCCGACAATGTGAGATTTAACACCAACATTCAAACGCGTCTGACGCCACTCCTCCTATTTCGCGCCGCGTTACTGATTTTTCCATCTCTGTTAGCTGTTGATTTTGCTGACGAATCGACACAAAATTGGACGAACGAATACTCATCATCAAACGTAAGGAGGACCTCTCCAATTGTTTAATTGTTTTAAAGTGCATTGAAGCTGCTAAAGTCCAATCAACAATGCGACTGAATTTCGAAGGATCAAAGGTTTTAGCGAGCGTTAACTGCACCCGGTGATCTGCCCGACGAAGCGCTAAGGCCCTAAGGCCCTAATTTTCATACAATGAGCGCTACAATAGGTCCAACAACGGTTTGTATGAAATTGTTTAGAAAGAACTTATCATTTCTTTGCCACCCTCCCGACCACCACGACGTTTTAACAATCATCTGACAGCATTGTTGAAACCCTAAGTATAAAGAAAACGAGCGTTTATTTTTACCCAGTATTGTACTAACATATCAAAAACCAAAACTGGTAAAAGGGGCCGCCAAGTTCCGAATGTTTCGGCCCTTCAAAGGAGTGATATCAACACACCAAAACATTCGCCAAGTTAATCGCACCGTTTAATAGTTCGAAGGTTAAATGAAAACTAAAACATTGTTACTTTTGGTAGCAATGTTCAAGTTTTCATTTAACGTCCAAAGTATTATTTGGTGCGATTAAGTTGGCGAATCTTTTGGTGTGTTGATATCACTCCTTTGAAGGGTCGAACCATTCGGAACTTGGCGGCCCCTTTTACCAGTTTTGGTTTTTGATATGATGTCAGTCCTTTTTTTTTAAATTGTGTATTAGACTAGACTCCACTACCGTGCAGATGTGTAATAAAGTAGCACGTCAACAAGAAATTGGTTTTCCACAATTTGGTACTACCTTTTGCCTACAGGCCGAACCATTCTCAACTTGAGAACCTCTTTATAGGTGTTTGGTTTGGTTTTAATTTTGTTGTAATTTGTTTTATTTCGTTAGTTTTGGTGTGTTGATATCACTCCTTTGAAGGGCCGAACCACTCTCAACTTGGTGGCCTTTTCATCAGTTTTTGGCTTTGTTTATTTTGCTTTGTTTTTAGAGTTGGTTTATTTTTCGTGAATTGGACGTGAATACAATTTCTTTGGCAACGTTGTTTAGATTTATCGTGGTACACTAGTGCACGCACGTCAAGCACGTCAGTATACACATTGTCATTGTCCGAACTTTGGCTGTCCAAAGAGAGACGATGCCGACGGTACTAAGAATGGTTAAACAATATTTTCGTACTTACGCGCCATCCCACGCCATCCTCGTTACACCCCTATAGGTTCCAAACCATAAAAGGTACGCAGTTCGTATCGTACTGCAGTCATTCGTCCAATTTCATAGGTGGAAGCCTTCCCGTGTTCTCGGTATCGATGAATAATCACCCTATGGAAATTAACATGGGGATGAGCAGATTAGAATTAGCTAGCTAGCTAGTACCTAGTTATTAGCTAGCTAGCTAGTTACACATTTTCAACGTTATTGAGGGTAAGATTTTGCATTAAAAGCAGCTTAGCTGGCATTTCTACACGAGTTAATTTTTGTCACGTGGGTCATTGCTCTTGATTTCAACATAATTTAAGCTTTTGTACCGCATTATTATTTTCCCCCAAATACCTGAAATATGCCCAACTATGCTTCAAGATATAAGACAATGACGCTATGGAGCTGCGCTACTATGGTTTACAACCTCGACAATTGAATTGATGTGATGTTTGTTGTGATGATTGTTGCCTAACTTGGCGCGAATCACTAGCGTGTGTCTAGATAACTGGCAAACAAACTTCTCTAAGGTGTAATAGGCCAAGATTCAAAAGCCTCTTTTAGTAGCATTACTTTCCTATCTTGTCGATTTCTTATTATATGAGAGGAACTGTGATGAAGTCCCCTTGTTTGCTGAATTTATGCTGCCTGCATATTTTTCAGTTCTTCAGCAATACGGGTCGGTGCAACGTCTCCTAAGAAAAATCTTAGCCACCTTCAGAGTAATTCCAGTAAGCCCTCATTGTATTTTCATCCTCTTGTTCTCATGTTCGAGTGTTTCGTCAGCCCTTAGGGCGAAATACAATAATTTGACACCTCATCTGCCTACATGGAACTACTCTACAATTTTTGTTTGCCTGCGAGGCAGCCATCTTGCAGCATAAGAAGGGATGAGCTATTTTTTGTTGAAGAACTCCACCTGTTGACGTCAAACACGTTTTATCACAGTTTATTTGAGCTATACAAACCCCCCCCCCAAAAAAAAAAAAACAATAGTATGGCAACTCACTTCGCTATGGGAAACAATTTTACGAATTTTGTTCTGGAGGCGGTTATCTTGGACGCCATGTTGAATTCCTCCATCTGTAGTCAATAGCACGCTTAATGATACTATAGTTGAATTCTCTGACCTCAAGAACATATTATTTGACACTAACTTCCGGTTTGTAGGTTTGATAATAGGTATTTGAATTTTTGTGGTGGCTATTTTGGGGCCATTTTGTTTTTAAGGCATCTGCAAAATGTTGATGGCTGTTTATTTCAGTTATACACCCCAGAAAAAAACAATAATTTGGTAACTCAGTCACTATAGGGAAAAATTTAAGGATTTTTGTTTTTGAGAGAGCCATCTCGAACGCCATGTTGAATAGGTGCATCTGCAAACATCAGGCACGCTTTGTGATGCTATAGTTGAATTCTCTGACCTCAAAAACATATTATTTGACACTAATTTCGTTCTTGTAGACCTAATACAAATATGTGAATTTTGGCGGCCAGTTTGTTTTTAGGCCTCTGCACAATGTTTGAGTTTATCACCACTGATATTCTTATTCCTGACATCGAAACTAAGAGATTGAAACCTATCGCAAAGTTCCTTACTCAAAGATCCCACGGGACCCTATTTTTGAACACATGCCCTCAAACTATAAGAGGTCAATAAATATGCAACTGGATTGATGAATAACTTGTAAACGGTTTATTATCAGGCATACCAGTTTAGTTTAACGGTAATAATTGTTTGGCAGTAAAATATTACAAAATGTAATACCATACCTTTGCTTCTTTTTTTTTCTTCCAAATTCTTAAATTCAGCTTTTGTTTTCAGTGAATTAAAAAAATTTCAATAAAAATTTGAACAAACAGAACAAACCAGAAAATTAAAAGATAACCGTTTGGCACCAAGATAGATACATTGCTGAAACCATAATTTCAATTTAAAGATGCCACACTCAATTAAACTCAATTAAAAACCCAAAACTTTGTCGAAAGATTGTTAAATGTGACAGAAAAAAAAACTACTTTTCAGTTGCGTATGTCACCTTTAAAATCAAAATTCTTCTGTGTAGTTTCATATTATGGGCTGCTGATCTCTTTCATGGTTCTAAATTTCTTCTGGCTTGAATGGTGAAAAGACTTATAGAAATGTGCTAGGCTGTGTCTGGGCAAAAACCACATTTTATTACTCGGGAGCATACGATTTGTAAGGCAATAAAGACACGCAACTTTAGCGATTCGGGACGTAAATATATTCTTCATTTTGAGGGGAATGTCAGGAGTCGGTTTCTACACCAGCTGATGATGTGAGTTGACGTGTGACGTACTGCCCGAATGTTTTGCATTACGACGCATCCAAGCATTGGGGGCTGATAAAGACCCAAACCAAATGTTGACTTGGTTTCTCAGGCATCTGCTGCGAATGTCGCTGCCAACAGTTGACCACGTAAATATCATCAATAAATTGTGTGGTGTAGCACAGCAACATGATTGTGTGGATTGATCGACTTTTAGAAGGGGTGAAGCCAACGGAAGTGTGCTGTCGATTGCAGGGCTGCTCCGTAATGTTTTAAAGGTGTAGGAATCGTTGCGTATTGGCATCTCTGCTGAGCAGTATCGTAACATTCTCTTGGGTTAAGTCGTTAAGCTCATCTTGACGAAGAATTCAAGTGGCCTTGAGAGTCTGGATATGCAGGCGTGCAGCTTGAAGCACATTAGTAATCAGAGATATGCACGCCGAGTTCACTTTCGGAAAGTTGAAGCCGAGGAAAACAGACTTAAAAAAAATTCCTTTGAGTCGTTGGTACGCAATAAAAGGGTTCAAAGCATTTTAGCGAGCGTTAATCGTTTCCGGTCATATGCCCGACGAAGCCGAAAGGCCCGATGTCTGTAGCACCCGGATTCAGATGGTAACCCACCCAACGATACGATTTGAGGAAACAATGTACAATAATAAATTACATAATTACCAAACACGTACAGCAGAAAGCTTCCTACAACAAACCACAGAATGACACTATCAAAGTGTAATTACTTAATAATGCTCACCTGCACATATAAAACAGTTATCACATCTACGTTTATCTAGACACACGCTAGTGTGTCGCGCCAAATTAGGCAACAATCATCGCAACAAACATCACATCAATTCAATTGTCGAGATTAAAAACCATTGTAGCGTGATGCCATAGCGTCAGTGTCTAATATCCTGAAGCAGAGTTGAGCACATTTCAGGTATTTGGATAAAAATAATAATGCGGTACAAACGCTTAAATTGTGTTGAAATCAGAGCAATGACCCAGCTGACAAAAATTAACTCGTGCAGGAAAGCCAGCTAAGCTGCTTTCAATGTAAAATCTGACCCTCAATAACGTTGCAAATGTGTAAATAGCTACTAGCTAGCTAGCTAGTTCTAGACCGCTCATCCCAATGTTAATTTCCATAGGGTGATTATTCATCGATACCGAGATAACGGGAAGGCTTCCAGCTATGAAATTGAACAAATGGCTGCAGTACGATACGAACTGCGTACCTTATGGTTTGGAGCCTAGGGGTGTAACGGGGATGGCGTGGGATAGCGCGTAAGAACGAAAATGTTGTTATAAACATTGTCAGTATTGTCGGCATAGTCTCTCATTGGACGGCCAAAGTTCGGACAATGACAACGTGTATACTGACGTGCGTGCCTAGACACAAACTAGTGTAGCACGATAAATTTAAACAACGTTGCCAAAGAAATTGTATTCACGTCCAATTCACGAAAAATAAACCAACTGTAAAATCATAGTAAAATAAACAAAGCCAACAACTGGTGACGAGGCCACCAAGTTGAGAGTGGTTCGGCCTGTAGGCAGAAGGTAGTATCACATTGTGGAAAACCAATTTCTTGTTGACGTGCCACTTTATTACAAATCTTCTCGGTAGTGGAGTTGAGTCTAATACGCAATTAAAAAAAAAGGCGTGATATCATATCAAAAACCAAAACTGGTAACAGGGGCCGCCAAGTTCCGAATGGTTCGGCCCTTCAAATGAGTGATATCAACACACCAAAACATTCGCCAACTTAATCGCACCGAATAATAATACTTTGGACGTTAAATAAAAACTTGAACATTGCTACCAAAAGTAGCAATGTACTAGTTTTCATTTAACCTTCGAATTATTACGTGGTGCGATTAACTTGACAAATGTTTTGGTGTGTTGATATCACTCCTTTGATGGGCCAAACCATTCGGAACTTGGCGGCCCCTGTTACCAGTTTTGATTTTTGATATGATTCCATTAAAAACGATTATGATCAGGCATGATACATGGTAGTAAAGAACCATCCTGAAATATGGAATGTTGCTGCAGAAATGATTGAAGGCTCATTGGGAAGTAATTAAAGAACTTAGTCGCATTTTTTAGTTAATCTGCAAAGGATGTATAATCTTCCGCTGGTACGTCTTAACTCACTGTATGAATTGTCTCATTTGGTTTCAAAGTATATTTTTTGTACACGAGGTAGGAATACAAAGCAATATCGTCTCATTGGTTTCAAAATATATGTTTTGTACAAGAGGTAGATAAAAAAAAAAGCAATATCGTCTCATTGGTGTCAAAATATTTTTTTTTTGTACACGAGGTTAGCAAAATGGGATGTGGCCGAATGCGTACTGGAGTTATTTCACGGTCATG
>JAHWFP010141721.1:53993-89186 GCA_023313725.1 Lithobius niger | reverse complement strand
GGATACAAACTTCACAGATGTGATCGAGTTATCAGCCAAAAAGGTGGAGTGTTTATGTATACACTAGGGACTCCCTCAAAGGACAGTTCGTTGGAATGGAATCTTCGGGGATTGTGAGATGATGTGGTGTAATGGGACTAATGGTACTGGAAGATGGTATGGTGTACAATATTGGTGGGTGTTGAAAACAAACTCCTCGTTGAGTGCTGTTATAAAAGTTAAATGATCTGGACCACACCTCACATGATCACCTCTTGCACTGTATTAGTAGTAACACTGAAGCTTACCCAGATGATGAATTAATTTTACTGGGGATTTTAATAGCTTAGAATGGGACCGGCCTACTCCCCTTTGAACGTGTAACTGTAATTGGTGTTGGAGCTAGTTTCAATTTCAAGGTTCCATTTTAATGCTCATATTCGTATTTGTATCAAAGCTAAACAATTTCGGTTAGGATTGATGGAAAAAATAGATCCCCTTTTCAGAAAAATCCTAACCATGACCATTTCGAGCTATTAGTGGGCTCCAAGAGCACTTTGAATACGATAATCACCAAATGCTTTCGCCGCTACGCCATTACCTCTTTACCTTTAAATGGGTATAGGACGTTCCCAATCTAGGTTAAACAATTTCGGTTAAGATTGATGGAAAGAATAGATCACCACCTTTCTGAAGATCCTCAGCATCTGCATTTCGGGCTATTGGAGGGCTCGCAAAAACACTTTGAATTCGAAAATCAACATACACTTTCGCCGCTACGCCATTACTTCTTCGCCTTTAAATGGGCGTATGGCGGTCATTAGAATGGTGGGGATCTAAGTTAAACGACTTCGGTTAGGATTAATGGAAAGAGTAGATCCCGACCTTTTAGAAGATTCTTAGTATGTCCATTTTCAGCTATTAGAAGAGCACTTTGAATTCGAAAATCAACATACACTTTCGCCGCTACGCCATTACTTCTTCGCTTTTAAATGGGCGTAGGACGGTCCCTATTTAAGTTACACAATTTCGCTTAAGATTGATGGCAAAAATAGCTCCCCACCTTTCAGAAAATCCTAAGCATGTTCATTTCGGGGTATTAGAGGGCTCGCAAGAGCACTTTGAACACAAAAATGACTACAACAACCAATTGAAAAAAGGAGCATTCACGCGAATTAGGGGTGGTATACTTTAAAAACGATTTTAGGGTTCAACGTTGCTTTTACGTAAAAGATGTATATCACCTTTCCTATCCAGAATTGTGTCCATAACGTTTTTGTTTCACATTACGCTCTTGATTTGTTGACGGTTAATGAATTACAGCAAAAAAAAAAAACGTTTTTGAGGGGTTATATGGTGGCCATTTTAGACCTCTTCCGTCACTTGATTTTTTGGGACTTTTAGTACGTTGTTCGGCATGTATTTCTGAGTCAGAAACAGCAAAGTTTACTTCTATAACAATTATTTTAGGTATGCATGTAAATTAAAGGATTTAATGGGTTAAACGAGCGTTAACCACGCTCGTAAATGCAAATTCAAAGGGTTTCAAAAGGTTTAACGAGCGTTAACCACTCCTGGTCATCTGCCCGAAGCCCTAAGGCCCTATGCAAATTTAAAAAAAGGGTTTAAAGGGTTTAACGAGCGTTAACCACTCCTGGTCATCTGCCCGAAGCCCTAAGGCCCTATGGAAATTAAAGGGTTAAAATTTAACGAGCGTTAACCACTCCCGGTATAGAAATTGACTAGACTACAACAATATCCAAAGGAACAGCGTGGACGAAACAGCCAAGAGCAAGATAATAATAATTGCCAACGATGTAGGCTTTTGTTACATAGAAATCTCAAATGATATCGCTGTTTATGGCGCCGGTGATTTTATATCTAGACACACGCTAGTAGGGGAGGGGGGTGCTGGGAGAGGCTTTGGTGGTATTTCATGGGGATCCATGGCTGGTTCAATTTCTAGTACTAGGAATGATCTGTGTACCAAAATGCATGCTTTCAGTACGATCAACAAGAATTTTTCGGAAAACAACCTCATGGAGCGGGAAAAGGGGGAAGCGCTGAGGGGCCTTGGAGGATATCGCAGAAGTTCCATAGCTAGTTTGATTTTTCTACTGGTAACAATTAATTGTGCACCAGATTTCATTCTTTTAGTACTATCTGGAAGAATGTGTTCGTCAGGCCTCAAGGAGTGAGCAGGGGGGGGGGGGGTCGTTGTGGTGCCTTGTGGATTATCTCGAGGGGGTTCCATAGATAGTTCAATTTGTACTTTTGTATCGCAATTCAAGCATTTAGCCCGATCTGCAATAATTTGTTGGTCAAGCACCAGAGAGTGGGGACAGGGGGGCACTAGGGGGACTCTTGGAATATTTCGTGGGGGTTCCAGCAGCTTGGTTTGATTTATAACGCTAAGAATGACTTGAGTGCCGAGTTTCATGCTTTTTGCTCGATCCGCAAGAATTTGTTGGTCAAACCTCAGTGAGAGGGCACGGGGGGGGGGGGGGGGTGCTAGGGGCCCTTTGTAGGTATTTCATGTTGGTTCCATGGCTGCTTCGATTTATACTGCAAAGAATGAGTTGTGCGCCAGTTTCATGATTTTAGCTTGATCTGTAAGAATTTGTAGCCAAAGCCCCTAATGTTACTCCACTTAATGATTTCTGCCCAGTAAAAATTGCTTTGCTGACGAGAATACTGCAGTCACATCGAAATCGTGTTCAAAAGGCCCTGGTCGGTGTTAGAACCTACGTTTTAAGCTATACAAATTAAAAATCGGTTTATTGGTTCGATCTCTAAGTGAGAGCAAACGTTTTAGCCCATTTGGCTTTCCGTGTCAAGAATATTGTAGTTACATTAAAATAGCCTGCGAAAGTTCCTAGGCCATGTCCATACCTACGTTTTAAGCTATAGAACTTGAAAATCGGTTTAGTGATTCGGTGTCCAGGTGAGGGCAAAGAGTCCCAACTACAAGAACAATAACAAGAACAACAAGAACAACAACAAGAAATGACCATACTGTGGACTCCGAACGGTTCGATTGTTGTCATTAAAATTTTGAATGCAGTAAAATAGTTGCGACACGACCCCAAATACCGAATTTCGTTGGTCTATGTCAATTCTGGGCGAGACTATAGGGTTTCACAGTTTGACGTTTAACATGGAAGTTCATACTGAGGCTTACATAAGGACCGCTACCGCGGTCCTTGATGGTGGTTTTAACCAAACCTGAGCTGACAAAATAATCATAATAATTTATTCCATGTGGAAAAAATGGATGGCACTACAGGACTTATAACATTAAGGTGTTGAAGTGCCCATCCATTTTCTTTTCCAAATAGGATAAATTATTATTATGATTATTATTGTGAGCACAGGCCTCGCCAAAACCAGCTTTTATGCTACGGGCAAGCCAAAACGTGAGAATAGCGATAAATGTTAAAGATGCTGAAGTAAGCACTTAACAACAGTTTGATAACGGCGATAATATCAGCATGGACGAAATGGATATACACTTCGCCACTTATAGCCTTCAAAACGTTTACACTATAATCAAGATAAGAGCCCTGGTTTAACAAGAAAAGTCTTGAAATAAGTTCCATACAAACCATTAAGTTCAGATTTGAAGTTTAGCTTGATTCGTCGACGAAAGAGCCATAGAATTTTCAGAGGGCAAGCGTTCTAAGCTGCGTAACTCTAAAAATTAACGAACACTGCATAATCTACGATTAATTCTAGCAGCAATCTGAAGTGGAAGAGCCCTCAGACACCCACCTGTCTTCAATTATGGATATAACCCAGAATTGGTTAGACGTTAAATGAGTGTTATAACGCTTCTAGTTGTGCTGTTTTACACGTGAATTTTCAGTCATACCACTTAAATATGTGTTACGAAATGGTATTCCAAGATCTATTTTTAGAGACTGAAGCGTAACTTTAAGTGTCAACGAGTTAACCAAATGATGGTAAAATGCAAAGTCAAAGTTTTGAATAATAAATAAACATTTTCTTAACCATTTAATAAACAACAACTATGGCAGATAAATGGTGCCACACATTTAAACTAAACAATAGCAAATGTGACCAATAAATAAATAAATTTTAAATGCAAACATGGCAAATGGAAAATCATAAAATTAAAACATTGCGTTATGTATGGGTGATCTTACAACAACATAGAGATACATAGGTTCAAACGGTGTGGCAGCTAAAGCTTAATGTTAGACAGTTTTGGACCTACTTTTGAAAAAGACTTGTCAACACTACTACCAAGTTTCTAGAACAGGCCACAAAAAAATTAATGAAGTGGTTCTCAGGAGCGCACGCATGGGTTTTTTTCTTAGTACATGAAATGCTTTTTACGACATTGCCTAAAAGTGTCCATCACAAATCAGCACTTTCATCAACCATTACCGATGGCCGATGGCCACATCGGCTCCTTGGTCCATTCACACGATCGCCTAGAAAGGAATCAATCGATCATCAGAGGCATGTCACAATTAAAATTTTGGATATAAAGAATGACTTTGATCAAAGGTGTAACTTTTGCATGCTGACCCTGGCATTAAAATATAGATTATTGTGCTCGACAACATAATGTAAGCTACTGATTTCGTTTTGTTCAGTGAAATAGAAGTGATCGTGAAAAAAAAAACGCCGCCCGCTCGTATCATTTTTTTTAGTACCACTCCCGAGAACCACTTAATTAATTTTTGGCGGTCTAAACAAAACTATCAAACTAATTCGCAGCGTGCGGTACCAGGCGTCTTTTGCTTCATTCGTCGACCAATTACGTCCAATTATAGGTGGTGAAGACTTTGTAAACTTTCTGATTGTAGAGATGCTTTCCTTTTTATGTTATTCCTGTCTCACAGAACTACAGCGACGTAGCAGCTATTTCTGTTTCCCCCGCTGCAGTGCTGAAAGAAACTATGCACAGTCGATATGGTTACTGTAAGCAACTAACTTCCTTTACAGACTACAAAAATAAAATGAAAACCAACTAAATCGCGTTACGATATATGGTGCAAATATTATGGATGATGTCACGGAATTGTGTTTACATATATTTTGCGCCAATTGTAGTGCTGCATGTTGAGCCACGTATAGGATTGAAACTCAAGTAGATGTTGTTCCAATGTTTTATTCAATTGTCATGCGGTAATTCTTTTTGCGGTTTTTGTTTGACATTTTGTTTCTTGTCTTTAAGGTTTTGGGTTGGATGGGTGTATCATGAGCATTATGCTTTGCACTTATCGTCTTCTATCTATTCTATTATATTCTATACTACTTTTTTTAAGTTTCTAGATTAGAAAAACTATCAAACTAATTCGTAGCCTACATTGTCAGGCATCTTTTGCTACATTCGTTTTTGTTTGGCGGTGAGGACTTTGCAAACTTTCTGATTATAAAGACGGGAAAGCCAAAGGCTCACAAGAAACAACTAAATACAGATGCAAACTTATTTACGTTGCCTTTTGGACTAATATGTCAGACTGCCTGAGCGGGGAATCGAACCCAGGACCTTTGGAACCAAAGGCCAAGGTCCTACCGCAGAGCCAGACTGACTGACACGGCCTAAAAGGAAACGTCATAGGCTGCATTTAACACGTGCAAATGTACATACAAACAAACACTTTCCAATCGCCACTGTAGGGACGCTTATTTGCCGCGCCATCCTCAAAGTGAAACGAATGGAACAATTAAACGTGAAATAATGAATGCACGCGTTAAATGCTGCCAATGGACATTTTAGGCCGTGTCAGTCTGGCTCAGCGGTAGGACCTTGGCCTTTAGTTCCAAAGGTCCTTGGTTCGATTCCCCGCTCAGGCAGTCTAACATATAAGTCCAAAAGGCAACGTAAATAGGTTTGCATCTGTATTTAATAGTTTCTGATTATATTTAAGTTTTCGATTTTGTGTTATTGCCGTGTCACAGAACCACAGAAGCGTAGCAACAATTTATCTTTCTCCACTACAGTTCAGAGAGAAATACTGCATAGTCAATATTATAACTGGGCCCGACTTGGCTTACAGACTGCAAAAATAAGATTAAAATAAAAATAAAACGATTTAGGATGGTGCAAATTATGGGCGATGTCCTGGAATTGTGTTACCACAGGTCAGGTCGAATGCTCGGCTACATCTCGTTGCGGTTTGAGTTTTATGTTCTCACGCATATCACCACCTCGTGTGGTTTTACTGCGGACCTAAGAGGTGGCTGCCGTCTTCGATGTTTGATACTAAGGCGCACCGACATTAAACCGGGATCGTGTTTTGTCATCTTGTCACGCGGGTCAACCGCACCAGCTTGTTCAAAATTCCGGCAGCAGTGAAACGTGAGAAGATGGTCTTGCTTCAACTTGCTAATAGTTGTCAAGTTAAGGGAAACACGAAAGCGACGAGAGGCAACTATGGGACTAGAGAGAGCCTTGTGGGGTTTTTTATGGGCGATAAGCCTCCGTCTGTTCCGGTTTGGGAAAACGAGCCGACAGGGAATTCAGCTCGTGACATTCCTACCAAGTTCATCTCAATGGCGTGCGTCTCCTGAAAAGCTGAAGGACTGGAGTTGGGAGAGAAGACTTCCATTGTCCCAACTAAACATCTAGATTTTGTCAACCAGCACTGGCAACTGCTGTAAAGTTTTTGAGAAGAGGGGATTGAGGCTTAATGGCGCGGCAACAGCTAGATCATTAGCGCAAACCTCAGGCACAATGCAGTGGTCCTTTGTGTGCTGGGCAACAGCTGTTAATGCCTTCAATCTCAATTAACTCTAACCAAAAGTTAGCGATTCCTGCAAAGTTCCTTTGCCTTTCTATTTACTAACAGTCCGTTACCCACCGCCGTCAGCATTTTAAAGTTCGTCTGATTATACTTCAGAAACATAAATGTAAATCTGTCTAAAACAAGCCTTGTTATTAAGGATTCCCACCTGTTTTGTGTCGTTTGAAATAACGATGTCAACTAACTATATGAAAACTACAGTCAGTGAAAGAACAAACAGAGTTGGTCGTTTTATATTGCCAGTAACTCTTTCTTTGTTTGAACTTACCGG
This sequence comes from Lithobius niger, assembly GCA_023313725.1. Taxonomy (NCBI): domain Eukaryota; kingdom Metazoa; phylum Arthropoda; class Chilopoda; order Lithobiomorpha; family Lithobiidae; genus Lithobius; species Lithobius niger. The sequence continues at coordinate 82,157 of JAHWFP010141721.1, read as the reverse complement.
ATTTGTTGAAATCTTGCTGTCGCGAAGAAACAAGCGTAAAATGTTTCCTTCTAGGTCTTTGGTTGAGAGCTTACGACCCTTCATCTTTGTCAAGCCTCATCCGAAATATCGTACAGGCCAGAACAGGCGACTTTTTTATTTTTATTTTTACCTCTCAAAGGCTGACACGGTGCGCCGATTTTTTTTTTGCCTGGGGAGGAGGGGAGGGGCTAGGGAAGCGAAATTATTGTTTTAATTTTTTTTTCGAGCCTGCGAGGGTTTCTCACAAAATTGGCCGAAACTTTATGAAAAACACACATTTTCCACCAGATTTTGACAGGCATGTAACCTGAGCGAATTTCCATGATGTGTACTGTGGATATCCAAGTTGAATAAACGTAGTGTATGCTAAACAAAAAGTGAATAATGATACTGAACCGGAAAAAAAAAAAGATACAGAATTACAGACCGAGATGGTTTTTTTTTTAATTTTTGTGTCTATTAAATTGTAAGAGGCGTTGCTTTCTTTGCGTTCTTCAAAGTCAGTTAAACTAACCTAAAATTATGCGTTATTGAAATTAACGTAACCATTACCGAAATAGTTGGGTTAATGCCTCTTGGTTATATAGCACTTGAAAGTAGCATTTCAAATACAGGCGGTTTTGTTTCCGGACATTCTTTTCCTTTCTTTTTATGGGGAGGGGGATTGAGGCTCAATGGCGCGTCGACAGCGGAGTCATTAACGCCAACCTCAAACACAGTGCGAGTAGCCCGGGATGCCATAGCACCATACGTTACAGTGATGTATTTATGGCGCAGGGTAGTCAGGTGGTTAGCACAATATGTCACACGTATGATGTTCCTAATTCGGGAATGACCTCAGCTGTCTCTGGCATATTCAGGAAGAGAAGGACCCTGTGATGCGTCGTGCTCATGTCGATTGTGGAATTAAAATATCCTGGGGATTTCCGATTGGAATTGCCAAGCAAAATTAACCCCAAGCTTTCCGTTGTCACGGCTTCGGCTTAGAGTGCGACAAACTTCCAATTTTTAAATCAGCAGCCAGCGCTGCACGTTTAGAGTCAGAAGGATTATGTGCGCTATTATTTATTTATTTATTTATTTATTTATTGAACCATAAAAGAGGGTAACGTTGTACCGTGATTTTTACTGGTGCATGCGTTTACGAGCACCATTGTAATTTTTTTTTCCTTGGCCTATAAGCTGAATTGCAGTTGCAGGCATATGAATTTACAAATAAATAATGAGCACGATTGGAAGGTGAAGGATTTTAACATTAGATTCTGGCAGTGCAGCTATTTCCAATATAGTTGGTATATCCTAGTGTATGTCAACAGTTGCTGATTAGGTTAGGAAAACCTATTCTCTGGAAAAACGCTCTTCGAATGGTGTATTCTAGCGTCAAATTCTATCAAATTTGGCATTTGGAAGCGAATACAAGACGACGATGTTTCGACGAACAAATTTTGAGAAAATACCGTCTTGTGTGTTTGGGCCAACATTTGTTTGTCCTCCTGTCCGGTATTTTTAAATTTTTTGCTGGAGGTGCAGATCTATGATACGATCTATAGTGTCCGCGGCCTATCTTGAGTTCTCCGCAGAACGAACACAGATAATCGATTGTACGTTTTCAGTAGCAGAGTGCCTTGTTGATATCCAAGATGGTTACAAAAACAATGGCGGCCATCGATTAAAGCCACCCCATCCAGGAAGACGTAGCCGCTCACAAAATACTTGCAGGACTTAAGACAAACCGCGCACACAATATATTGGGGGGTTTGTTTGACATCTCTGTAATGTGTGGCGCAATGGCAACCCACTGCATGGCTGGGACGGCACTGAAACAGGATGCCGGAAAATTGTGAAGCTGACCTTCTCCCTATACTCAATCTAGGGTAGTCTACAGAAAATTTTTCTACATTTTAAAAAGGGTTGGAGTTACAAATTTCCGCCACCAAGGCAGTTCGAGTTGTCAACTATAAAAGATTATCCCATTATCGTTAGGATCACTCTTGCACGTTCACACTCGTGCATTACTCGCAGTTCCTCGCTTGTTTGCCCACCCCTCCTCTTACTATGGTGCAGAAGATTCGGATCCGTCCTTGATGACTTAAACATAGCCTGGCTTTCACCTATTGAAGAGTTGCTATTTTTTCCCAGTCATCTTGTCAGAATGCAAGATGACCTAATCTGAGATCGAGTAAACATCCCAGTCGGGATACACCTTAAGGCGAATGCTCACCAAAACTTTGGGGGCGTTGCGAGCTTGGCTCGGTCGTTTGCAGCGTTGGTCCTGAAGAGCTTTTGACGCGTTCAAACTTGGGTCATTACACACCAACGCTGCAAACGCTGCTCTGTCTACAATCGAGACGGCTGACATCAACTCCTGTTTGACGATGTTGAACTGCGTTTTGTTGATCGCCTGTTCGATCTCAAACAATAATATCAAGAGGCGCACCATGAAGTCATTGAAAGCGGTAATTGTTGTTCTAACAGAACTAAAAACATGTGGTTAATTTCTCCATGTCGTGCATCTTCACGACGAGTTGATTTTGTTGGGCGAAGCTGCTAAAGCAAATAATTACGTTTTGGTTGCATCCATTACGGACGTGCGGCTTGCCTGCGTTACAGCAGGTCTCATATTGGCTGCAGCTCGGGCATAGCGCCAACAGCGCGCTTTAAATATGGAATTTTCCAACGCAGTCAAAGCAATGCTTGGAACTGGGCTTCGGCCTGGCGCTTGATGCGTTGCCTAGCAACGAGTGACGTTGCGGCGCGAAGCCAAGCTCGCAACGCGCCTAAAGTTTTGGTGAGTATCCACCTTTAAAATTCGCACTGCAGAAGTGGACCATAACATGACAGATGACACTACAACTTTCCAAGATGGAGTACCGCTGCTTGAGTCAAAACAAAATGGTCGACAATGTTCTATCGGTGTCACTAAACTTCTCTTTCCACGCGGTAATAACAGAACAATGCTTGAATAACATGAAAATTAATAAACAGACTGAACAGATACGAAACCACAATTAAGAAGAAAAGTGAACTTTGTTTATTAATGGAAGAAAATTGTTGAAATTTGTGTTAGACGACGCATCTACGCGACCGTACACAACTAATATTTGGGAGATGGACCTTGGTACATTGAAACAACGTCAGCAATACAAATGCCATCTTTTTGTGAATATTAAACTCGTGTATATTTACCTTCCATCTTTTCAACATTGCCATTAATGCGTCGTTTTCAGCATCTGCCCAACGCATTATTCATTTGCACGTTTTAAATGCATAAGAACTACCGCCTAAATCCGTTCGTGAACCTGTCGTCGATTTTGTAGTAGCTAACATAAGCACAAAACCGTATTTCTCCAACGCTGCAACTTCGTCGCTGCGAATGACGTTCACGAACTACACGAATTTCGTAGTGGCGCTGCAGCGCCTGTGATTCAGCAACTGTGATTCAGCAACGCCGATCGATCGGGTTTGGTTGATTGACCAAACAACGTAACCAAACAACCTAACAAACAACGTTGCTCCAGCATTATGTACGGAGACACCTGATGGCTCGATCTGCATTGTTTTATGAACCATAGCTCTCTGCCCAATTGATTGCTGGGTATAAACTGTTTCTCCTTTCCTGCTTGGAACCTTTGCCCTGTAGCGGATGCTCCTCCAGTTCGGTCTTTACAAATCAGTGCTCCCGATTTAACCCTAACTTCGAACTTTAGTGTTAGCCCAACTGCTTGAGATTTAATGCACGGTTGACAGCCAATTAATTTATTCGCCTTCCCGCACAAACAGACGAGCCTTATTCCCCAAATCCATATGGGTCAAACAACATTAACTTCCAGAACCGATTGGCATGAATGTTATTTATCGACTTTCATTTCTCAGCTAATGCCAAGACATGTCAATATTTAATTTCCCAACATCCGTTGACAGAGAACGAGTCTGTGCTAAGTATTTTATCACCGATCATCGATTTGTGTACTGCGAGATTACAGGGGTTTTCACCGGTTGATGTTACGTAAATTCGGTCCGACATCGACGTTAAGACCATGTTGGCACTGGATTTCCGCACAGCAAGAGTCCTCGATGACTAATGGCGGCCCCGATGCCGTAAGTTCCTTTCAGTCCTTTCACCTGGCTCTGGCATTTACGGGAATCCAATCAATGGAGAAGTACGGGGGGGGGGGGGAGAAGGAACCGAATTCCTAACCCGAACGCAATCGTTAGCCAGTAAGACGCAAAGACTATAGCGATTTCCCACTAGCAACAGAATATAGACTTGACTATTGTAGCAGGAAAGCCAGTATTTTGTTGAATGTAACGGAGACATAAAGTGATTACCGTACATTCAGAGGGCTTTAAGACTTCGATTTTCACACATCATTTGTGCGCTTTTGGTTACGAACCATAAGTCAAGCATTATAGGTTTGATCGGGACGAGGAAAGCTCATACCTTCTCAGCCTCCTTTCGGCAACTCCAGACTGAAGAGAATATCGAGACACGATAATACCGACCGATGCCAATGAGACGAGGCGATATTTCGATTAAATGGTACTCTCTACATACAAAAAGGTCTGCAGCAGAACCATCGCAAATTGAGTTGTACAGTCATTAAAATTTTAACATAAATCAAGAAACTTGGGACATGCTCGGTTCAATGTCAGCGTACACCATGACGTGTTCGTTATATATGTAATGCCTGTGTACAACTTAGGTATATGTGTATCGTTTTCTGGCTGATGCTCAGTTGTTGTGTGGTACTTTGTGTTGGCCAGAATTTCGTCAAACAGGGCAAAAATTTTGTTCGGGGAACGAGTCGTATAAAGGGATATAACGACGCTACAAAACGCGTGATAAGGCTGACCAATAGGCAGCTCAACGCACTAAAATCACCAGTGATACAATGCCGTGCCTTCTTAAGGTGTACATGTTGAACATTATGATGCCACTAAATATTAACTATTCTTTTTATATATACACGTATATAGTATTGGTTTATGGTTTTTTTTTTCTGTAAACAGAAAATAGGTTCTGTTGTCATGTTTTCCACGATTGATATTAACAATTATGAACTTTAGCTTTTTGTATACGCATCTGGATCCTTTGTGTTTACACCCATTTAAGTTTTAGTTTCTACACTGGTTATGTTAATCGTTGTGAAAAAGGCCATCCTTTCTTCATAATTCGTCTTCTGTAACCATTTTCTTAATTTTGTCCACCTTTGCGGGAACAAAGTGACGAGCAATTCGAGCAGCTTCAGAACTACGCGAGATTTATCGACCACGTCTCAATTCGTCTTTTCTAAAGGGATCTGCGAAAGCACAAGGGTTGCCCATGATTAAGCAATTTTCGGGTTAAGTCGATGAACCACCCCCCACCCGCCCATAAATGACTAAATTGCTACTGAGCTAAGTATTTACAGAATTCTTGGTAACTATTTTTTTTTTTTTTGTAAAAATAAATAAGTTTAGCTTAAACAATTTTTTTTTCATCTGGAATTTTCGCCTTGCACCATTCGCACTCCATAATTGTAGCATTGTGGCATTTGTCGAGAGAAGACAAGACTAAGATAAGTCTAAAGCCCTAACCAGACTGGCTGCTCGCGGCTGCACGCCGACGTAGTATGGTGTAAAAAAGACGTCAATATTCGTCCTTAACGCAACACCAACCACACGATTGCTGCAATGTTGACCTTGTAAGCACGTAGTTACGCATAGCTTCGCACGAAATTTGCTTCTGTCTGGAGAGGCCTTAAGGCTGGTTTCGTTTTACCAATTCCGTGATACAAACCGCTATGCACTCTTTTGTATTATTTTTATAATAAGTAATACTAACCGAATAGCACGAAGTAAAAAATGTACTTGCTTGTGCTTACGCAATTTAAAACAATAATAAAACATCGTTAATCACTAAAAATTCAATTCAATTTTTATTAAGAGAGAATGTAAGCCCCAACGCTATGCTCTCCACTCTACACCTTAACTAGCTTACACTACCCACTAAAAATGCACTGATTACAATAATACTAAATAAACAATCATCCAAATGACGTAAAGATTGACTGCTCGAATGATAAAATAAAGGCTTTCTTTCCTCTACCGAGATAACTTAGCCTATCGTTTGTTTGTTTGAAGTTTTTTTTTATTTTTGCTTTTAATAGTCCAAGTGACGGAATATTATGACAGTACCACGGTAGTTGGTTAAATGTGTTTGGAATGTAACAATTTTGAGACATTTTGCCATAGCGTTGTTTTGTGTTTAAATTGCAGTTCATTATTTTGTTCAACAACATCTTTTCCATTCTGCAATAATTTATTTTTACAATAATCATGTATATAGTCTGTTCCACATTATGTTTGCAGAAAACTGACTGTATGATGCCACGTTTCCTTGCACTACGAGTGCAAAAACACGTGGATATCACAATTGCAGACTCTGCACAGTTACTGTTAAAGTCTACGAGTGGGATATTAACATGTTTTTGCTCTCGTAATGGAAGAAAACGTGCCGTCATACAGTTAGTTTTCTGAAAACATAATGTGGAACAGACTATAGTCTCGTACACTATTGATGGCTAAGATATTTTTACCAAATTTAATTTTCATCAAAGTGTTTTTTGCTTTGTCCTGAAAAAAAAAATACAAATAATCTTATTTGAGATTTTCTGAACCCGTAATAGAAGAGTTGTAGGCTATTTGCAAGACCATACACTTCGATGCCATACCTAATATTCGATTCTACTTATGCATCGTACAAAACTTTGCGATTTTTAAAGTTCAAGGATCATCGCAGCTGATAAAGTTTAGGCGTGATTTGACATCCTTTTTCACGCTATTTGAATCAATCACATTTTGTTTCTATCTTCTAACATAAAGGAAAGTTTAAAAGAAAGGTTTTGTTTTAGTTTTATTTACCTGGTAACGAAAGTATCATCAAATTTAATACATGTAACCTTTAAGTCTTGGCCTTTGAAAGCTTTGATTTGTACGTCAAGATTAACCTTTGATTTGCCAATTAATTTATTAATTGTGTTCTAAATTTTTTTTTGTCTACTACTTTCAAGTATTTTATTTTTGTAAAAATGTTGTTTATCAATCTTTGGTTGTTGAGTTACCTCTTTTTAAAAAACTTTGTACTCGTTTTGTAACGGTTGCGCTATTATATTTTTATCATTTTTTCTAAATTTTTTTTTTAATTTAACGTTATTGTTTCAATGGTACCCTTTTTTTTTTAAGAAGTTAACTTTTTTTCGTTTGCTAACTTTGCATCACTGATTTGTTATTATTGTTTTTTTTATTTTTACTGTAAATATTATCAGTTTTCTTTTCAATTTCACCATAAATTTGATTTGGCTCAGTGGAATTATTTAGAAAGTTCCAATCAATTTCAGTTAATTCCTCCACAGTTTCACTTCACTATTTTTATATCTAACTTGTTGGAGTTGCTGTGTTTGGCCTGTTTACTAGTTTTGTCACTATTTCAAATTAATACTCTGTGCGCTGTTGTAACGGTCTCAGCCTACATACAAATTGTCTACGATTTATACACATTTTGTGTACTTTGGTTGAAGCAAAAAGTGGACACTCCGTGTACACCCAATACACAAGTCGTGTAGAGGCTGAGCTGGCGCCCAGTGACGTATATACAATATAAATGCGCACTGTCTTTCGAGTGTTGTTACTTTCTTCCCACGTAGCAGTTCGCGGCTTGCTAAGTTCGCAGTCGATTGGGCTTGCTAAGTTCGTATCTCCCGTCTCGTCAGGATTAAATTAATAATGAGACAAAACGAACTTAAAACTTTCTTTCTTTATTTCTCGTTAAAATTGAGCTATGTAGGCAAAACTCACTCCCAGTTGCTGCGGAGCTGTAAATCCCGTTAAGACCTGCACGCCCAAGGTACGCAGAAATTGAAATCAGACACAAGATTTATGAGATTTATTGGCATTTCCCAACTTCCTTCAGCTTGAACTGCGTCGTTTTTCTGCGTCTTCATTCGTAGAGAAAAAGCATAAACAAAAAAGAAGAAAGAAAACCAAATAACTTCAGTGGAAATGAAAAACAATAAAGGAATTGGATTAATTATTTCGTAAGGTTTATTTTAACGGATTCGACGAAGGGTATGAAATATATGGAGCGACTGAAAAAAAAAATGTGCTGGAATTGTAGGCCGTTTAGAAACGACGGTTCGATGATCAAATAGTTTGGACAAAATTACTGGACGTCGTTCTCCACTTCGAAAATAAGAAATCCGCAAAATGACAAACCAGTTTAATTTATTTCAGCAGGTTTTTTTTTTATCTTGTCAGGACACGACGTTTCGTTGCATTTGGGATTAATTCGTACCACTAAACAAAGCCAATGCATAAATAAATAAAATCATCCCGAAGATGACGTAGTTGCTGCTACATAACTTATTTGAAATACGCACTTTAACAATAGCAGTCGTCGCAAAAGCTAGAAACTTTTGTGGCGCATAAGCGCCAGCTAGACAAGACAGAATTTAATTATAGTGCCTTGTAATTAAACACCCACGCTTCTCGTGACTCATTCAGCTTTGTCGAAATAAGCAAAAAAAAAATTTTAAAAAGTAATACGAAATCAAGATGGTACTAATTATGGATCACTTCGCTATATTTTCTGAAATTTCGAAATCGCTTCTGAAACTGAAATAAAAAATGAGTCGAAATTCCTGAAACCTGTTGATAATATTTTTTAAATTTTATTTACGAATTTAAATTCGCAACTGGGCACATAATGCAAGCAGAACATACAAAACGAATCGGCCAATTGGTTAAAAATTATTGTGGACAATATTAAGTCACTAAAAAAGGGGGGTGGGGGGACAAAACCAACAGTCTACTGGAAAGCACCACAAACGTAAAGTCGGCATTGGAATCGGTTTATGCTTCCTGTTTCAGGGTCTTAACACAAGCAGTGAAAATTTCAGCTTGTCATTAATGTGAGTTTTCTTGTAGATATTATCATGTCAGTACCCATGTGAGTACTCATGTGGATATTACCATACGAGTACCCATGTGGATGTTATTCACGTTTTTCTTACTACCACGTAACATGGTCAAGACGATTAGGTGGTACGGTTTTAACCTATGTTAAAGATATAAATAATTTTAACTCTTTCTTGCTCATTGGTATGTCTAATTTGTTCAGAAATCCTTTTTTTTTTTTGGTGTGTAAAATAAAAACTGTACAACAAATTTTTTTTTCAATTTTTAGTTTATAACAACGAAACAACATGTGTGGACATTGGAATTATGAGGATACCCCAAGGAAATAAACAAAATTGATCTTCTTTACCTGCCTGGCTATAGGTTAAACTGTGCTTATACCACACGCCATGGCTGTTTGTTTGCTGTGACGTTCATATCACGTGACTGGGCTAGTCCAATCAGACGGCCAAACAGCCGTTCTTCTCGTTCGTCATTGGCTAACTCATGGTGACGTCATGACAAACAGCCATCGCGCATGGTTTAAATAACACCATGATAGTTTCTAACGCATGAGTTAACCTAAACCTTGCATTTAGAACACTGAAAATACGTTTTACTTTTCCTAGTAGGACATTTTGTGCCACTTTCTCCAGTTTTTCCAATTGGAATGTTCTTACGTTTATCAGTGTAGTTGTGACTTTGAATTGAAATATTGTCATCTACAATGTCTTCGCCGTCATTATCTACTACGTCTGTATTATTGTCTGCCGAAGATTAATTTTAATCCTTCTAAATGGTCTTCCTCCACTACTAAGTCATTCTCACTATTATAAGCCAATTCACTTTCTTCCATAGATGTCCATCATTTACATTTATAGACAAAACTAAATCGCGTGATGACCCACGCCTGCCCAACGCCTACATTTAGTAGACACAAGGTTTTACGATAAGTTTTACCTACTAAATCTAATAACAGCTGCTGAATAACTTTGTATCCACGTGCTTTGATCATTTTTAAAGATAAATATCGCCAACAATTTGCCTTTACAACTTGAAATATAGTACATTACCTGACAAGTTGTGAACGTGGTGCATATACCTTGGCGTTTTTTGCAGGTTGCCTATATAGTTTGGCCTCTTCGTTTACGTTCTTGTCCATATGTGCACAATGGGCGAATGAGCGTGACTGCGTGTGTGCAATACAGTACTTATCGTGTGAGCGGCGTATCTTGAGTCCTGGAAGGATTTTACGAAGGACTACGTCTTCCTGGAGGAGGCTGCCTTAAACGACGGCCGCCATTGTTTTTGTAACCATTTCGGTCATATCAACAAGGCACTCTGCTACCAAAAACGTACAATCGATTGTCTGTGTTCGTTCTGCGGCGAACTCAAGATTGGCCACGCACTCTTTAGGAAAAAAAATAAAGAAAGTTGTCTACTTTTGTAGACAATGGGCATGAACGGGTTAAACCTCAAAATATACTCGCTTCTTCTAGATTGTGGTCAAATTCGGCTAACCTATAGTAAACCTACACTCCGGTCTTGTTGCTTTACAGGCGCTCCATGTATGACAGCGGTTCTCTTTTTTTGGACCACGGCGAATACTTGTATTACCCTTTTCTTCTCTTTTGTATTCGTCGGGTATTGGCAAAAAGATTTTTCAATTTCCGGTCACATTCTATAGGGCAGCTTGGTTCGTGAATATCAAAGTACCTTTCAGCTTTTGCTTTTTAAACGAGCAATGCGTTTACATATTGGCGAATTTGGCAAATGGGAAAAACGTGGCTTTCGAAACATCTTCCGTGCAAGAATTTGCTTGTGCGCCAGCTAGGCGAGCCTGAACCCAAACGCATTGGAACGCTGAATATGTTTAAAGGGGAACAAGTCTTAGCTGGACCCACGCTCGACCCGTTAGGGGTATCCAAAGGCAACCAAGTTTCATTTAGTCTTCTGTATAGCCGAAATGGACGGGAAGACGAACGACTTTGTCCGTCCGTCGCCTTTTCCAGTGGTAGTCAAGTGGCCTTTAAAAAAACACGTCAAATTAAAACATCGTTGCTTACTTACAGCTAATATGCCTTCTGGACGAGCCTCAATGAAATAATAACGATTGATTGTCTCATTTAACCACTACAAGAAGACACGCAACAATAAAAAACAACAAGCGGCTACAGCGACTACCTGGTCGCATCCGGTCTTCTGTACAGTTCTGACACTACCAATAATGAGGCACACTTCTCTATCACGCATTGCAACAGCTATCTCTATTATATAATCTAAAAACAGTAACCATCAGAATTGCCCGTTAAAAATGTGTTAGCTTTTAAGCTTATTTTACGTTTTAAGCATAATTGTCAACGTTTAAGCCTAATTTACAACTTTAATTTCGTAAGTAGCAACTAACGGAGATTTGGATTGTATACAGTAAGCCTATTCATTTTTGCAACACGGTATGCCTCCGCGCACACAGTAACAGTGTTACAACGTAATGCGCAACGTAGCCTATATAGATTAGTCGTAGTAGGGATGGGACAGGAGAAACGCTGCAGCAGCGACTCGTAGCAACTATTGACGTTGCCATGTAACGTGATTTTAGATCTAATTTTCACTTTTTAGGCCTAATTTTTTTAACGGCAGTTTTAGTTTCGTAAGTAGCAGATAGGCCTAATGGAGAATTCTGTTCGATCGTAAGCCTCTTCATTCATGCAACAATGTGACAAGAGTCTTTTAAACGAAGCTAAATGTTTTTGTTTTTACGGCTGCGTTAACACAAATCTTTAGGATTTCAGTTCGACGATGAAATGTTATTATTTAATTTAGTTACGTCGAAGAAGACTATTAGCTACAAGGAGGCAACGACGTTTTAATTTACCATGTTATTTAACTAACTTTTGATACTGAATCGAACGTTGTAAACAGTGGTCGTCAATTTCTGGTACCGTTGCGAAGATGAAAAAAGCGACGGACGGACGGACAAAGTCGTTGCAATAGTCTTCTCAGCCGGTACGGCTGTATACAGAAGACTAAAAAGGCGCTTCACGAAAAAAAATTTGCTCGGTTGCAGGAGCGCAAGAGGGTACAACTAAATTTCTTTACAACTAGCTGGTAACCAGTATTATAAGGATACCTAGTGCTTGTTGTTTAATATGGTGTTTTCTCGTTGCTGACTTTTAACCAGCTCGCAGAAGCTGAGGCTTGCTAGCTATTTGTTAAGTGGCTTTGAGGTTTGTGCGCAATGGTCATCATAACATGTAACAGATGACGCTACACGTTCTGATCCAGAGCGTTTCTGTGAGACCATTATTCGCATGCGAACGATATAGAGGTACGGTATTAATAATGTGCATTTTTTTTTTTTTTTTTTTTTGAGAAGGTTTACAACTCTTCTACGCTGTTAGGATTACAAAAACCGGACATTTTTTTACGCACTACTGCCTGCTGCTGTCAACGAAACGACTGTTGTATTAGTCACATAGGCTACTAAGAATCAGATGTCTCATTTCATCAGTAACAATCTTAGAACACGGGCGCGTCTGAAGATGTTTATTGAAGAACATTCAAAAGCATTCTACTTTACTTAAATGGCTTAAAGGTATCCCGTTTTCTTTATCGCTAATAGGCTTTATCTATATAACTCAATGAAATAATAACATTTGATCGTCGCATTTAACCACTAAAAGAAAACACGCAGCTGTAAAAAAAAAAAAGATTTCGTTAACATCATACATTAACGTCATAAAATAGTCTCGACGCAGTGTTGCATGGATGAATAGGCCTACTTTCGAACCAAACTCTCCTATATCTGCTACTTATGAAATTTAAATAGCTGTTAAAAAAAATCGGGCCTAAAAGCAGATAATTATGCCTAAAATCGAGTTGCCACGGCGGCAACGTGAAGCTCGACACCGGGATGCATAAATGAATAGGCATACTGTCGCACCCAATCCGCCGTTAGCTACATACTTACAAAATTAAAACTGCAAATAAAAATTAAACCTTATTGCTGACAATTACGCCTAAAATTTAAAACTACGCCAAAAAAGCTAATATATTTTTACCCGGCAATTGTGATGGCTTACTTTATAATAATAATAATTTGTCACGATAGCAACAGGTCTGGCAAGGACCCTAGGACCACTAACAACCAGCATAAATTACAAATAGAGGACAGTCACATATAATGCTATTGATTGGCCATGGGAAGGTGAGAGGATTAGGTATTGGGACACGAATGCCTTACCACCAAGGTTAGACCTGCCAGGGACTCTAAGGCCCCCGATGGCATCGCCTAACGTGTTGGACACAGGAGGTGTAGGATTGGCCCAAGTAAAAAATAAACGGCAGATGAACAAATGAGACTGTTAAAAAGTATCGTTATGTAAGTTTGGTTATGATAAGCAATAAAAACAAAAGCATCCCCAAAATGAGAATTGTCATCACCTATAAATATATAATTTAAAACACTTATTTATTTTTAGATTACATAATAGATATCGCTGTTGTACAGTACGTGATAGAGGTGTGCTTCGTTAAAAAGTAGCAGAAGCCGCTGCTGCTGCTTGTTCTCGTAACATATTCGTATTCTTTTGTTAGAGAAGCTACAGGTACGAAACCATAAAAGAGTTCTTGTGTAGGCTTTTACATCGCTTTCACTCAGATGTAATCTCACGACGAAGAAGTGAAGCGTTACTATAGGAAGTTTATAAATATGTTTATTCACTCCAATCAATATTAACGAGAATGCATTCACCCCATTCGATGCCGAAAACACACGGAAGGAATTTGTGGGTAGGGGACTCGCGGAGTTAGGGGAAAACATCAAACATCAAAACATCAGACATCAAACGAAAGCGTTCACCATCGCCATAGTTCTCATTGGGCAACGGCTTTTTGTTTGACTTGCCGGCGGTGGGATGAGGGTGGAGCTTCAGGCGGACGGGGGGTAGGGGGTGGGGGGACTGGTTGTCAGGTGGATCGGTAAAGGCCTGAAGCTTTCCGAAAGGTGGAAATGTGGCTTGAGAGAAGATAAGGTACTCAGCCAAGCCAAAAATAAAAAATAGCAAGTTAGTGTGTCGATAGACGGAAAAAGATCCCAAAGACTGGAATACTTTTCTCTTAATTTATTTCTTTTACAAGCCATAACTTTCGCTAAATGGTTAGTCTTTGAAAAATTTGTCATCATAATGTTTATCTTCTCTGAAAGGCATTGTTGCCATTCATCCTCTATTACTAGCAGATAACCCAGTTTGGGTTCGTGATCCCTAAGAATAAACAACAACAACAATAACTGCGGTGCTATTGTGTACGCGATTTATCTTGAGTCCTGCAGGTAGTTTATGAGCGGCTACGTTTTCCTGGAGGGGGTGGCATTAATCGCGGCCGCCATTGTTTTTGTAACCATTTGGATATCAACAAGGCGCTCTGCTACCCAAAACATACAATTGATTATCTGTGTCGTTCTGGGGCGAACTCAAGACAGGCCGCGGACACTATAATAATATAGTGCTAACTACTGCCATTCTAGAGCCGCTAATTGTTTCAACATTATCTCCCTTGCTCTGGTTGTTAAAAACCCTCCGATAAATTATTATCATGCGTCATGATTGTTTTTCTCTCTACTGCTGAACCATGGTGAAACAGGTACATCATCTTTTTACACCGTGTTATGAGCAGCCATTTTATTCTTTCTTTGTTTTAGTTCAGTTGAAACGAGCCTTACTAACTCAACGTTTGATTCTCCGCTGACGCCTTAATTGCAGTACCATGCAACTGACGCGAATTTGCTGGACAATGATTAGTTTGTTTGTGATACAAACGTGATACATTCATGACGTTTTGACGATGTAAAGATGCGTGCGTGGCAAGAAGGAATTTATAAAGATAATAAAGAACTAGTGAACAGTGCAGCCTATTGCTCATAAGTTCACCTCGAAGTGCAAAACAAGTTACCAGACCAATTTATCCAGTTGATTTTTTCAAAGAGTTCAGGTTGGTGGCATCGACTACACTCTTTGTCAACCTGTTCCAGTCATTGATCACTCGATGTGAGAAGAAGGTACTGTTAAGCCGTAATCTAGTATGTTGCTTGTAAATGGTAAGATTGTGGCCTCTCCGATTGTCTTCATGCAGTGTCCGAATCTGGTGTATGGGTATGTCATACAAGTTGTGAAGAACCGTCTACACTTCTTTAAGGTCACCCCTTCTCCGTCTCTCTTCCAAAGATGGTAGGCGAAGTTTATTAGGCCGGTCCTGGTATGAGAGTTTATTAAAGGTAGGGACCAGCCTTCTTTGTATTCTTTCAAGGCTATTTTATATCTTTCATGAGGTACGGCGATCATTGAACATTACCGTATTCGAGGATTTAGACCTAACATAAATTTTGTAGACAACACTGAATGCATCTTCTGGAATGAGTTTACATGTTTTGAGTAACAGTCCAAACCTTTGATTTGCCTTTTTTTTTGTCACTACAAAGGATATACAAAGGACAATCACATGGAGCAGGTTGTTTGCTTCGTTAATGAATGTTAGCTAGCAGTGATTATCTTACACGTGGAACGTAATGAAGCATTTCAAGGATTATACGACCAACATGATTCTACGATACAATTATCTCACAACACTTCTACATCCACCACGGGCTTTAAGGGCGCGTTTAAGCAGCGACTCGTCTTTGCATTCTCTCAGCTAGAATTCAATCGCGATGGCAAAGGTGACATTGCCATGGTAACAACGTTAAATGGATTAGCTAAATCCGACATCGTTTGAGTAAATACTTGCAGTCTTATAAGCCGTGCCAATAATATAAAGAATTCCTCAAGACGTAACAATTTTCCCAAACGCTTCTGAACTCACGTTATTTGCTGTTTTCGTTGCGAGGCGGCAGACATAAAACCGCCGCCATGTTGGAATTTGAGGGGATTTCTAGCTTCTAGCTGCGAGAATGCAAAAGCGAGTGGTTGCGTAAACGTGCCATTATAGGCAGATGATAGTGGGAGAACCTCCAAAGAATCATCTGGTGTTTTACGTCCATCTATTATCATTATTAATCAAGGGGGGGGGATGAAGCTTAATCAAGGTTCGACGACCGTAACCCACACTCTGCTTGTGAAACGAAGCCGTTCTCCACACGTGGTAGCAGACCTGGAGGAGACCGATTAAACGGATGAATCAATCACCATTCTTCCTAATAGGAACCGGTAGGAGCAGGAAGACCCTCAAAGACAACAAATTCCAATTTCTCTCTTTAGATTTAAAAAAAAAACAAAAACGTAATACTTGGTAGAATGATCTGCGTAAAAAATATACGAAAAGCGTCCTCTGGTGAAGAAGAAATTGAGACCAATAACCTAACATCAGAAAATTCTTCAATTCGTTTACCGTGATTCTATAGCAGAATCAGAATATTATTTAGGAAGCTGTACTAAAGATACCCATGAATCGACATGCAAACAACACGGTAGGAAAGCAACGATGCCAGATCCAGGAATTTTCATCAATTCTCTTTCTCTGTACGTCTTACTCATTGCGCTAATCTGATGATACAAATGATTCATGGGCAAACACAACTTGCGAGAACGATCGTCCACGCCAACTCATTTTCTGACATGATATCGAAATATCCAAGCGCTTGCAAGGAAGTCCTCACATGGAAAAAAATATCATCACGTTCTAACAAAAAGCCGTGTTCGTACTTCACATAAATTTATTACAATCAAGCCAACGGACACGAATTTTAAACATCCCCCCCCCCGGGGGGGGGGGGATCAGGTCATCACCCAACAGAAAACCTTTCTTCAAACCACATCGGGTCCACAGTATGCTCTCTGGACAACAACATTACTTTTGATGATAGTTCCCATATATGTACAAGTGTTTTTTTTTTAATCGTGTGAATGATAATATCAACAACTGGAAACACCACAAAATCTCCCAGAAAACTAATGTGACCATTCTATCAGAAAAACTCCCACATAGAGCTAGAAAATAATTAAAGACCCAGCTGCATACGAGTTTAAACGTTTAACTCCCTCATTCAGGCAGAAGAGATGACGTCAATACTAATTGTTAAAATAATAAATACTATTAAATACTAATACTGACTGTTAAACCAGAGCGTCACGGTATTAAGACCTTACAAAGATTAGAAGAAGACTTCCGTATAAACACTGGACCCTAAACGTTAATCCTTTTTGTAACTCTCCCTTTTTAGCTCTCCCTTTTTTTAGATTATACAAAACTAGAAAAATCCGTTCAATACAATGTCTCTGAACCAACTGCTTAATTTTTTTTTCTGAAATGCTGGTCGTCCCTGTTGGAGAACCCAAAAAAGATCACGAAATCAGTATCACTTGCAACCCAAATTTAACTATGAAGCAAATAACACTGTAGGTTTACACGAATTAGAGAGGCGACGTCTACCCCTACGGGTTCTTATACTTCACAACTACAAAATCCTAATACTATCTGCAATCATTGCCCTGCGACACCTAAGGACTTGCTGAGAAGTGTTTTAAGTCGGACAAGAAGATATCCCAATAAATCTGATAAACAATCTGCTTTAGAAATAGAAACCTTAGTTCAAAAAAATGTTTCAACTGCCGCCAAGGTTCTTATTGTGTGCACGGCGTATCTTGAGTCCTGCATGCAGGTATTTTATGAGCGGCTACGTCTTCCTGGAAGGGGCAGCTTTAATCGACGGCCGCCATTGTTTTTGTAACCATTTTGGATATCAACAAGTCACTCTGCTACCAAAAACGTACAATCGATTATCTGTGTTCGTTCTGGGGAAAACTCAAGATTAGGCTGCGGATATTATAGGAGTTCATATAAGGTGGTACCATATCCTATACGGATATGGTACCACCTTAGATGAACTCCTAATATTTGTTGCTTTGCTTTTTCTTCCTTTCGGGTTTTCAATTACTATTTTATTTAAGGGTAATTATATAAAAAAAAAACTCACTACCTCTCCAGACCGTGCAGGTCATTACGACTCCAGGGTTTAAATCCTGAATTTGGTCATTGACGTAATGTTATATTTTTAAAGACATGGTGACTACGTTGCTAATAAAGTTAACAGTTCTCGAAAAAATTTTACCCCTCTTATTTTTACCCCACAAAGATATTTCAATATTGGTATGTTTCTTCAAACTTTATGGTAAGTTTTAATTTTACATTTCTCGAAAATCCTAAATTCACAGGTTGTCCGTTTGATGATTTGAATTCTTGAATGGTGTGATGATATCGGATGGGGTGCGTTCGGACAGTTATATTACAATACTGCCCTCACAATAATTTTCAGCTTTTGTAATAGCTGTTTACCTCATCTTCTTAATATTTCCCTTTACTTATTTGTTTATTTCATTCTTATTTAACCGTACCATTCATTAAACCACTAGTCATTATAATGTATGATCTTTCTCTGAAACGAATTATAGCCATTCATTCGCTACTAGTAATGTAGTGCTATCTATATACATTCATAGAACACATTAACTTTCCTTACTCTGAATTATTAGAAACTTACTATCTAATAAAATTGTTATTGTGTGTCATTCATTTAGATTAAAAACAAACTCATTTTCGTTTACTTATTTTTTTCTCACTACTACGGAACCCTGGTAATAAAGGGCAGTGACATGACGTAGTATTATTGTATATAACTCTATGCTGGAGCCAGTAACTGGGATAGCTGCAAGGGGCACTGGAGGGCGAAAAGAAGGACGTCTTACTGAAGACAATGCTGTTAAGAGTGGATTTCTTAGGCTTATAACGCGCGATTTTTTGTCGATTTGTTGGTAGTTGCGGACATTTTTAAACAAGTGGAATCTTCATTTTCCGATTACGACCTCGCAGCATAAGGAATTGGAGAAAACAAGTTTTTTAAGCCTAAGAAACCCGCTGTCAAAGCACTACCTTGACTAGAAGTGCCGTTGTTTAACCGTCCATTTCAATATAGTGCCCCTTGCAGCTATCTCTCTTGTAGCCAATATGACGTCAATTGCCGCTGAGACAGGTTAATTTCACATTTTTACACTGTTTGTTGAGCCGTATTTTGCTCTTTTTGGCGCTTGAATAAGCTTCAATTCAGACAAGCCTTAACTCAATGGCTGGTTCTCCACTGATGCGTAATTTCAATGCCATTCAAGACTCAAGCGACGCGAATACACTGAACAATGATTAAGTTTGTTTTTAATCCGTTACTACAACATCATTCATGAACTTTTGGCGATGTAAAGATGTGTGGTTAGAAGGAATTTAGGCGAGCAACCAATGATTATTTTACATGTGGAACGTAATAAAGCATTTCATAAGACAAACTAAACTCTAATTCAATCTTCTATACAACACCTGTATATAGATCCGCGACAGGCCTTGATAGACACATGACAGTAGGAGACCCTCCAAAAAATCGTCTGTGAATCTATGCCCATCCTTCGTTATTAAATGAGGTTCGACGGAGCGAAAACCACACTCTGCTGGGGGAAAACAAACGTTATCCCTAATTCTCATGCCCCAAATCACTCTAAATAAAACACTATTTCTAAATGCCATCTTTCTTTTAGGGCCCCCGCGCACTTGGCAGCCAAGTCGTGCGGCCAGTGGTCGTCGCGGCTAAAAAAACACAGCGACGTGCCACGCGGCCACGTGCGTTTTTCATTGATAATTCTCGATCACGTGGTGAAAAATGAACACGGAATAAGTTAGATCGCCCTGTGGTCGCTTGCACGCCGCCCTGGATCGCAGTGGCCGCCTTGACGGTCCGGCCGCAGTGGCCAAGTGCGCGTGGCCACATATACCGAAAGCATTCTCATTGGCCGCAGCGACCTGGATGCCATGTGCGCGGGGGCCCCTTAATTAGCGGGGCACGCCAGTTTAACATGCGTTTCTGATGACGTATGTTCAGTGATTGTGATGACGTATGCTCACTTGGAGCTGCTATAATAATAATACAAACCACCTTGCATTTGCATTTTTACTTGCAGGGTTTTGAAGTAGAATTAGAATAATTTAAAATTAGAACGTAATGGATGTAATGTCTGGTGAACCCACTCGTGTACTCGTGTTCCTATTCGTGTACTAAGAATATTGAGATTTTTGTAATTTGAATTTTGAAAAAAATGTGCAATTTTTTAAAGATAAATAGTAAAAACACGAAGGAATCGGGCAAATCAACAAAAGTGTTGATCGTTGTCGTCGGTAAAATAATAGGGTTTTTTTTTCCTTATGAAGAAAAACTAAAACAAAAATCGAATTAGGCTCAGAGTAAAAATGAGACGTGAGGGGAAAAACACTACAAATTCAATTAAGTAAAGTGTTGGGCTAATATTTAATGAAAATTAGTTTAAGTTGCCAAGGTGTAATCAGTAAGCAGTGTAGAGGTTTGGGGAGTTGGCGACCCTAACGTGATAAAACTAAGGTGTGGGGATGGGTCAATGTACGAAACTCAATAATTAATAAGACATTTGGTTGGGTTCAATATTTGATGTTCTTTACACATTGCTTCGCCTGCCACGACTTAACCAAACAAGTTCTTAATAATTGTTAATGTGATGAACAAATACAAATGAATAAAAGGGACATGATGACTGAAGTGTGGAGGACTAGGGAAATTGGGGAGGAAAGACAATAAATTTCTAATTAAAAAGCCAAAGATTACTTACTGAAGATGGGGGTGGAATGGGGGCTTGGAATGTAATATTATTGTAATTACCTAAAGTAACAATACGTTGGTTAGGCAATGCACATGCGTAACAATTGATGTGATTTCAGAATACATAACAATACAGTGAGTGAGTTTAATAATAGAGGCAGGGCACACTTAAGATCGTCATCCAAGCTCAGCTCAAGGGAATCAAGATGCTGGGTCATCAGTCCCAGCATCATGTCGTCCAATATTGACGTTGGCAGGAGCTGAGGCAGGATGAGTCACTACAGAATGACACCAAACCTAGAACATATTAAGATTACTGATTTGTGTTACAATAAAATGGTGGCTGAATAATCCATTTTAAATGGTGAGTTGAGCGTATTTTTGTATCGTGCCACAATTAAATCCTAATATTGTCTTGGTCTTGACATGTCGGTCGCAGTTCCATCCCAATAAAATATCTAATGCTCGATAAATTCTCTCCTGTCGCGACAAATTCTTTCCATCCTAAATTCTCTTGATAAACTGTCTCCCCCCTACCGATAAACCGTCTTTCCCCTCCATAAATTCTTTTCCCTCTCGGCAAAATCTCTCCCGTCTCGATAAATGCTCAGTACATTCTCTGCATTCTCGATAAATTCGTTCCGTCTTGACATATCGACTGAGATTAGACCACGATACGTTGACCGAAATTGGAATCAAAGGGTCACAGAAAAGTCGCAAGAAAAATTAAAATCTCCAATTGCTATATGATTGTGGTTTTCTTCACTGAAATGAAGACAGAGCTGATCCCGCTTGACCTTTCGCTGAAAGAATCCTCTACCTTGTAAATGATCCATACTTTTTCGAACTAGCACAACTTTTACCGAGCTCTAATTGCGCCTCTGTGTCCAGTAACAAAGCCACTCAGTGGTGGTCTGCCGTACACTTCGTTTCAAATAACCATCCAACTTATGGAAACCCATATCAGAAAACAAAATTCCTTACGGCATAGACTGTGATTATGTTTTTAATAATACCAATTCATTTTTGGCTCTTTTAAATGATGCAAAACACGAATTTTATCTATTTACCTATGATGAACGTAATCACCATTACAACTAAGGTCGTAACATTTGTTTGTTTGTGGCTATGTCCACGATATTCACGTCCCGTCCGCATTGGGAATCTCGATAAAAATCCGTATTTCTTATATTGACGTCCGTTTGTTTGTATGTCTATGAAATGGAATTATCTGTATAAGTAGTGACTCGAACTGGATTTTGAACAAAGAGGCACAGTACTGATGACGTCACAATATTTTCATGCATACGGTCTCTAGGCCTCATTTTTTCATACCCCTTGATCTAACTAAATCTAATGAAAGCTTGGGTGACTGCTAATGGGAAGTCACAGTATTTTCATGCATACGTGAAATCAAACCATGTACTAGGGGCGGCCCTAGTTAGTATAATTAATGCGACTGAGTCAAATAATATTTTACAATTTCACAGACACAGTTTTTTTAATTCTTCCACAATTTTTTTTTATTGTAAAAAACATCTCGCACACATCCATCACTATAGAGCAGTGACACGACGTAGTATTATTAGGGATAACTTTATGCTGGAACCTTAATGGGTTAGCTGCAAGGGGCACCGCAGAGAGAAACAGAAGGGCGTCATATTGAAGCCGATGCTGTGAAGAGTGATTTCTTAGACCTAAAACGCGCAATTTTTGTTGTTGGAGAACACAACGTTATTTTAAGCCTAAGAAATCCGCTCTTCCGTTGTTTTTCACTCCATTTTTATGTAGTGCACCTTGTAGTTATGCCCTCCAAAACCCATACCGGTGCCAATATGGCGGCAAATGTCATTGCTCTATAAAATGAATAAAACACAGGAACTCCTACAAACACATACACAGAGTAGAAGTTTGTGCCACCTTCTCAGAGCCACACTGGGTAGGCCATTTAGGCCCTGGAAATTAGGGATGGGACGGTAACCGAAACCGAAACCTAATTTTCGATTTTTTACTGAAAATCGAAACCAAAATCGAAACCGATCTGGGTTTGAAGTCGGTTTTTCTTTCGGTGTTCGAAAAGTCAAAGATTGATTTGTTGTTTTAAATTTTTTAATAATTATCATTTTCTATGTATAATTCACAAGAAAGCTCCAACTCATTGAAAAAAATAATAGTAGAGGAAAATGGTGTCACAGCTAGACCCATGGTTACGACGCAGCTGAAAGTGAAAGCAGGAGCGAGTTAGAAACCAGTGATACTGCTGTTACAAGAAAAAAACCAGCAATATCTGGTTGGGGTGGAAGGTGGCAAAACTCGATACCGATAGCGAAACCGCGGTTTTGTGGGCATGAAAACCGAAACCGGAATTGAAATTTAAAAAAAAAATGAAACCGTGCCTTCCCTACTAGAAATATGGTTAACGTAGGCCCATCTCTTGTGGCATTTCGTAAAAATCAGTCGTAACGACAGGCCCTCGGAGCATGGACACAGCGAGAATTTTCCCGTTTTCCCATATGGACAGTACGCCACTGCACCTTTTGCAGTTTACGCTTCATCCTCAAGGGCTTTCACTGACTTACTGTCATCAATTAATAATTTTTCCCAAATTAGGCCTCAAAAGTTAATTAAGTGGTTCTCAGGAGCAAACGCGAGGGTTTACTTCGTCGCGCATGAAACGTTTTTTCACGTGATAGTCTAAAAAAAATTTCCGATCAGGCAGCAACACTTCCACCAAACACTTTCTGGTGCCGATGACCTTATCATGTGATCATTTCGAAACGAATCGAGGAGCCGTTCAGTGGGGTGTCGCAACTAAAAACTTGAATTAAAAAAAAAAATACTTTTATCCCACTGTACAAAATATACACTCTGAACGAGGTTGGACCAGCCATTAAAACGTAAATATTGTCTACAACAAAAATAATGTAAGCTAATGGAATTTATTGATTTGGTACGTATCTTAAAAAATTTCGAATAAAAAGTAAAAAAAAAAATAAAAGCACCGCGCACCCGTATCAATTTTGTTTGTACCGATGACTCCTGAGAACCATTTTATTAATTTTTAGTAACCTTAAAAAGTTTTTAAAGCAACCTGCCAGTTTTTCCCTCAAAAGGAAAAAAAGGCCACGTACATCTGTATATTATATTATATTAAATTATATTACATTATATTATATTATACTATATAATATTATATTATATTGTAATATATAATTAATTTTTTTCAAGCACTTGAAAAACCTGGTATCGCAATACTCAAATGTATATCACCTTTTTTACCCTTTGACAGAAAAACTGGCAAGTTGCTTCTCAAACTTTTAAGTGTAAGGCTGCTATAAATTAATAAATTGGTTCTCAGGAGTGGTAAAAAAAAAATTGATACGAGTGCGCAGTTTTTTTTTTTTTTTTATCTTTTTATCGAAATTTTTTCGATACGGGCGATGGCTTTGTTTTGGGAGGGGGGGGGTTCAATACGTTGCACACAGCATGTTGTACAATGTGAAAAAGAATTTAACATATTACATTTCTGCTACCGTTTCTTGCTACCGCGTTCCACTGACGATGTGGTTACGTGCGGGGTGTGGTATGTGTGATTCCTCCGTGACAGAATGGACGGTTCCACACAAAGTACGATTGGTACCACTTATTTCCCCATATTTTCGATATTCCTGTTATCTTTCTCAAGGTTTACAGGGTTTTTTTTTTTGGCGCTAGGGTTTTTTAATGTTCAGCACGTTAATAACGAAATATCGAAAATGCCGGGAAATCAAGTGAGTTTAATGTAGTGTGGGGAATTATGTTGAAGAAGCCGCATTTATGCCGCTTCTTTTTATAGGATGCTTCAGAACTGGTCTGTACAGGTACTGAACAAAAACTTTGCATTCACCGAAGGGCTAGTTTGATGTTGGCTGATTTCTTCCCCTTTTTCAACCGAAGCTATTTCAACCCTGAAGTACGCTGGTTGTGGGGAGGAATGGACAAGGTCGCTCTTCTTGTGTGGTTTCTTTTCCACCAAGGGGACTTGAATACCCAATAGATTCCGACCCCATAGACTTCTCCTTTCGGCTTTTTAGTCGTCCATTGCACGTCCACAAATCCAATCTGTCCAAAGGGGGTCGAGGCTAGAGCACAACTGTCGCTCCAATTGGACCTTCTTTACCGCACGCTACCCTCGTCCCCAGAAAAGGAAAAAAAAAAGCTATCTACGGTGCTTTTTGTAGCAGAATGCGGTCAAATTTGAGGCAAATACCGACGTAAACTCCTTTACCGTGACGAACGGCGCACGATGAATAAAAAGACATGATGCATTTTTATTGGTGTGTCATGCACATCCACCAGTCGCGGTTCCTTCATTCCGTAAGGCATGCATGCTGATGATGCTAAATGTCACGTCTACATAGCTACCCTGAGAGTCAGTGCATAGAATCTAATATCGAAGACCTTACTCAAGGGCTTGAGCCCAGTTCTTCAGCGCATCGTCCTCGGAGTTTCCAATTTTGCCACCGGTAGTGCTCAGAGTACATTCTAAAAAGCACTGCCCACTATCCGTACCGTTAAAGACCTTGGTATCTACCTTAACTCTGATTTAACTTAACTGCGATATCATCACAACAAATTCTTTTTGCAAGTTGGCAATTGTAAATTGTTGGCAGTTGGCTTCATATCTGGTAGCACCCCAATTAAGGTCTGGGCCTTCCGGGTCTTCGTAAGACCTACTCTAGAGTAAGCGAGACAGGTGTGGTCACCTACTCTCTAGGAGACATTGATAAAGTAGAACGTGTACAGTGCAGGTTCACCAAGGGGTTTCCCGGCTTCCAAAACCTTCCTCATAATGTTCGCCTGGAGTGTGCGGGCATGGAGTCGCTAAAGCTGCGCCGTCTTCGTGCAGATCTGCTTCTTATCTACATGATTGTCCACGTCTTCCTTTCCGTTGATTTACCATTTTTCGAACTTTTTTCGTACAAGGCCACGCGCGGGCGTTCTTTTAAGTTGGTGGCCCAGCCGGCTCGTACCGAGTGTCGTAGAAGTGTTCTCATATCGGGTCACAAACGTCTGGAACTCCCTTCCCGAGAATGTGGCCTCTGCTAGTTGTCCTCACCACTTTAAGACCTTACTCAGGGCCTGCTATCTGCACAGTTTCCTTAAGCGCAAGGTCTACCGCTGACTTCGTTTAACCACGGGACCAATGTAAGTGACACCTGCCCTTCTTTCCTCCCAGCCACTATCGTGGGTAAACCTGTATTTTTCATGCAATAAAAAATTATTATTATTATTGTTATTATTATTATTATTATTATAGCATCTACACAATTAAAACGCGTTGTCCGCCCGTCTGCTCAAGTTTGAACTGTAGCCGTTGAGATACGTACGTCACTGGCTAGGTGTGCACATGTTTCAAATGTTGTTGCATGTTGTATATCGTCTATAGTAAATTGTGAATTTGTATAAACAAATTCTTCATCGTGTGATTACTGGTTGTGTATTAAGGCCTGCTTAATTTCATGTAAATAATTTTTCATGATCGGAAATTCCTGGAGTTAAATTTCAAATTTCCAACTGATGAAGAACGAAGAAAGAAAATTCTTCAACGGAATACACATAACGATGCACATTTTGTGTTGCACTGTATAGTGCATTTAGGCATTTTCGTGGGGCAAATGGAAGTTTCGGTCTAGGATCCTTCACAAAATTCCTAATATCGACATTTCCTTTTCTAATTATTAAAAATTAAACCGTCTCTTTACGTAAACATAAGTAGTGCGAAGACTGTAGGGCTTTAAAGATATTAACTCTACAGCACAAGGAACACTCACATTGAACAGAACACCACGTATTTGTGCGCACCGCCAACACAAATCGCTGATACGTACGAGTGTGGTGCGTAGAATGTGCTTCGAGTGCGCTAACCCCACAGTTTTGAAAAATGTTGGCCCACGTTGCTGCCATGTTAAGCCAAAGCGATCGTGCAGTCTCTTATTGGTGTTATTGGTGTCGGCGGCCACTTACGGTCCGGCACTTCCTTGTTGATTGTTGCCATCTTGATGGCTTTCGTCGTCGTTTCCATCTTCCGCATGACATTGTGCGTCAATTGGGCGATAAGTCTGTCCTCCTGTCCGGTGTTTTTCAATTTTTGCAGGAGGTACAGATGTATGACAAGATTTAGGTTAGGGGTTTGAATAATGTCTCTGTAATGTGTGGTGCAGTGGCAACCCGGACCACTGCACTGTGACTGAGGTTGGCGCTAATGACCAAGCTGTCGACGCGCCATTAAGCCTCAATCCCCCCCCCCGTCTCTTAATATGTCGGAAAGCTTGATATGTCACACTTCTGCAATGAGATCTATGACCGAGGGTACACGGAGGTTTTTTACGTCGCTTTATCTTACGTCGACGTAGCTTACGTCGATGTAGTGCTGAGAGCGCTTTAAGAACCTCCGTGTACCCACCTACAACCATTTCAAGTAGCTTTATCTCAAACCACCTCGATACGTCGACGTAAGGAGTTGAAGCGCTTTAACAACCTACGTGTACCCACCTAAAACCCATTTTCTACGTCGCTCTAATGGTTGTTTCCCTTTGATTGGTTGAAATGAGCGCGCTGAAACGTCACGAAACTAGGACAGCAACCTGTCACTTCGTTAAAACGAAGTCGAAAGCCAGCTGGCTGAATGGGGACTTGGCAATAAAGAGGGGTTTGCTTGATGGGGGGATTAGATAAACGTGACGCAGGAACCCCCGCTGTCGTTTTAACTCACTCCAACTACAACCTTCGTGTAACCACCTCTTTCCTAAAGCGATGCGAGTTCAAGTCGACGTAAGGTAAAGCGACGTAAAAAACCTCCGTGTACCCTCGGTCTATCACAGTTAGGCCGCATTTACGCAACGACTCGCCTTTGCATTTTCGCAGCTAGAAGAGAAATCGTCTGAAATTCCAACATGGTGGCTGTTTTAGCTATGTCGACTCGCAATGCAGACATTTAATAATGCGAGTTCAGGAGCGACTGTGTAAATTTGGTCAGGAGGAATTCTTTATCATATTGTCACGGATTATAAGACTTAAAGGATTTAATCAAACGACGTCGAATTTAGCTAATCCAGTTAGCGTTGTTACCATGGCAACGAAACTTTGCCAATTCTCGCTGCGAGAATGCAAAAGCGAGTTGTTGCATAAACCCGACCTTACGAGAATAATCCATGCGCAGTTGTTTGTACAGAACTCTTCATGGGTGCGTCCACAAATTACGTAAGGCTGCGAAGGGAGGGCTTTGTGGAGTTACGAATTGTTACGAGTGCGAGGGGGGTTAAAATGTTTGATGCATAAACTGGTAATGAAAGTTATCTTAATAAATAAATAAAACAATGAAAGCAAAATAGAGCAACAAATATTTTTTTCAGTTTATTCGCGTCTTAAGAATTTGAAATTAAATTTCAGATTTTTAAATGACTTGCCGCCTTTCTTCTTTACCCCTTTATTTACCCATATATGAATAAAAGTTCCTGCACTTAGTTATCAACGGTGGCCCAGTACAGCAAACACAAACAAAAGATACA
>JAHWFP010141721.1:20500-41322 GCA_023313725.1 Lithobius niger | reverse complement strand
CTGCAATGTTGACCTTGTAGGCACGTAGTTACGCACAGCTTCGTACGAAATTTTCTTCTGTCTGGAGAGGCCTTCAGAGCTACATAGGATTATTACGTCGAAACGATGCAAGCATTACGTAAAAGCAGGCATTTGAAAACTCTTCTAAACGTGTGCTTGTGACATGGCAGCACTCGAAATAGCATTGACATCAAGGAGCATTTCACCCGGGGGGGCATTCCGGAATCGAGCAACAATCACACAAAAATGTGCTTTGTAGTGATCGTTGGGGTGAGAAGATAACTGGCATATTGGCTCTTGTACTGAGACAACACAATAGGTCAGTGCAGCGTGCCACGAGCGTTCTTTTATGTCAGTACTCGAGATAGTCGATGACCTTTATGTGCCTTCTTGCTATAGCTGATGGGTGATGGGACAGTTTCTAAACTCTTGTACACCGAAAGAGCAATCCGGAATTAAGCTACAATTCGTCGCTGTGTAAAAAAAAACAGAGGAAGCACATAGGTGGTGAAAATGAACTCGTTGTATAAGCAACGTTCTTCTGCTACTGCATTGCAACCGAAGTTTGTTGTTTAATTGATACTTCATCAATCTGGTGAACCTGAAACTGGCTTAGCGCCGGTGCACACGTACGGTCGCCGCATTTGCGGTCGCCGCTGTGGTACCACATTTGCGGTTTGGTTTACGTGCCATCTGTTCGGTACTGCATACGTACCTGCGTCGACGTTGCGTTACCGCCCGCCGCTCGGCCGCAGTTCGTGCGGTCGGTTTGCAGTGCAATTCCCCCCGTCAACGCAGAGGTACCGCAGCGTTAAAAAAAACGCAATTGCGTCTGTGAGTACCTTGGGTGACTTGAGCGGTGCACACGTCCGCCGTTTACCGCAAAAGCGTTACCGAAAATGGCGTCCAATTTCGAATAAATAGACATGGAATTGTTTATTGGGGGATTGTTTAGGGGTTTGAATAACATCTCTGTAATGTGTGGTGCAGTGGCAACCCGGACCACTGCACTGTGACTGAGGTTGGCGCTAATGACCAAGTTGTCGACGCGCCATTAAGCCTCAATCCCCCCCCCCCCCCTTTATTGGGGGAATAAAGAACTATCCTGAAATATGAAATGTTGCTGCAGAAATGATTGAAGACTCATTGGGAAGTAATTAAAGAGCTTATCCAAATTTTTTAGTTAATCTGCAAAGGATTTATAACATTTTCCCGTGGTACGTCTTAAATTAGTACATCAATGTACCAAAATTCGTCGCATTGGTTTTAAAATATATTTTTTGTTCACGAGGTAGGCGAAAAAAAGCAACTTCGTCTCATTGGTTTCAAACTATGATTTTTTGCACACGAGGTTAGGGAACCGAACGCGCACATACGTCACCGAAGCGGCACCGCCGCATCAACGCGCGTTAATAAAACGCACGTGTGCATTGATTGGATGCGTCACCGCAGCGTTGCCGCAGCGCCCAAAAAACGCACGTGTGCACCAGCGCTTATACAGCCTTTTACGACAAAGTAAATATACACAAATTACTATAAATTATATAAAGGAAAGAGGAAAACGAGCCAAACAGCGAAAATCATACACTCGAAATAACGTAGTACAGTAAGCCAACTTTGTCCACTTACGTTTCATGGAGTGGCATGACTCGGATTCGAACTGGCAACCCAATTAGTCCCCAGAACACTGCCATAGTGCCTTTATCACTATGGCCGTTTCTCCACTGGTATAAAAACGGCTCACTGAACCACATATTAAGGTCACAGCTATGACCAGGACTCCATTCGACTGAGAACGCTTGTTGAAGCCTCTTTGTCTTCCTTCTCCATTGCCAATGGCTGCAAGCATTCTCAGTCGATTGGAGCCCTGGTCACTGCAGTGACCTTAATAACGGGTTCAGTGAGTCATCTTTATGCCAGTGGAGGAGCGACCATAGTGATAAAGACGCTATGTCAGTGATCTGGGGACGAACTGAGTTGCCAGCTCAAATCCGGGTCATGCCACTCTCACAAAACATAAAAGCATAAAGGTGGCGTACTGTACTATGTTATTTCTAGTGAATGATTTTCGCTGTTGGCTTCTTTTTGCTTTCCCTTTTTCGACAAACGTCTATTGATTGAAAGTCGATAATTTTAAAAACTAAAAAAAAAATTAGGGTAAAAAATGCAGCACATGGCTGTTGGGCAGCATGTGGTTACCGTTAGCAGCCTGTAAATTTACCAATTCACATAACGTGTGCAACATAATAGAACTACTTTATTTTAGCCGAAAATCCATTGTTCCTACTGAATGTCTATGTGAATTACGTAATTCTTATTATAAATTGAATCAAAACTCTCTAATTCGCATAGACATTTGATAGGAACTTTGGATTTTCAGTAGAAACAATGTATTTCTGTTACGTTTTACAAATAATCTACCCCAAAACAAAACTTGTTAAGGATTCCGCCAAGCTTCTCGGCCGTGTGAAGTCTTGCTATTAAACGCCAAGCTCTTTTGCCAAGCTAATCCCACCGAGTAGTAATAATTCGAAGGTTAAATGAAATATATGAAAATTGCTTACCGCACGATTTTCAATTATTTCATTTATCGTTTGATGTCTTAGTCGGTGGGATTAGCTTGGCGAAAGAGCTTGGCGTTTGATATCACGACTTAACACGACCGAAAAAGCTTAGCAGAAATCCTTAACAAGTTTTGTTTTGGGTAGATATCAGATATTTTTGTTCCAAATTGATGAAATCCATTATTTTTTCTTAGTAATTAATTTCTGTTACGTTTTACAAATAATAGGAATTGGTAACTTTACAGGCTGCTACATGGTAAACACGTGTCGCCCAACAGCCACGTGTTGCAATTTTTTTAAGTTAATTTTCTTTCTAGTTTAAAAAAATATCTACTTTTAATCGACAGGTTCCCATTCAATTTTCGTTTTTTGTAAGTTGGTTAAACTGATAAACGAGTCAATTAAATAAACTGCAAAGACCAGCACGAAAACCAATTTGCAAAAGAAGATGAGTATTTTAGAGATCGACGAGAGCAAGTCCTAATCTGATCGTTACAATTCCTCCACAGAGGCGCATTAAAATTCTCGTTTCGGAGTCACTCTCGTGTCGGATAAGCTTTGGCGAATTCAGCAGCTGAAAGTAACGGGTAAGAGATAACGTTGGTTTTCTTTTGGAAAATAAAGGAGAATCACGCATGGTAAGATAACGTTCTTGAAGTTTTCCATGGCAAAGTCAGGTTGATTTGAATAATTTAAACTATTTCGATTCCAAGTGAGGCAAATCTGATTACTTTGGCCTCTGCGTTTTGTTTACACCCTTGCCATTATTGGCAGCAACATTTCCTCTGCCAAATGGATAGGCTACAATTATTATGATTCCTAAATAAAGGCCTAATGAATATCAGCTGTTGTTAGTGTACGACTTTTTCTATTTTTCTATTGAGTTTTCGTTGTCTCTAAATAATTTACGGCGATTTATTTATGTTATTTACATCTTTCAAGTTTTGATAAAAAGTTAAATGTGGTATTGCGTAAAAGAAGTTTACGTTAGTGTAGAATTAACAGTATACTTAAAATTAAAACATCTCGGACAAAAAGAAATTCCACAAACGAATACATTATCACATGAAGATCCATTACATAAATCAATGGATCATCCAGTAATAACAACGCAAACCTTATTAAAGAAAATAACGCCATATGTATATAATATATTTAGGCTTAAATATTGATCGAAATTAGATATATGAACTCATTAACACTGGCATTAGTCAATGTTAGTAAGGGTCAACCCAGAGATTCTGTGTTAAACGTTCGACTTTGAGAGCGTATAACTCCGTTATAAGTGAATATTTAAAAACCAAATTTGGAATCTTGCCTCGACTATAGTCAAGGCCCATCTACAGTCCAAAAAATTAAAAAATCGGCCCAGCCAAATCTGAGATCCAGAGAGGGGCCAAATAGACAACTTCTTGTTCTGGGGATGTACCTTTTGTCTTTCCACTGTTCAGGTCAAACTACACCACCTAAACTCATGGGAATAGGCTCAAATCATAGCATCCTACGTAGGCATGTGCTTTTCAAGGTTATTTTAGTGTAACTGAAATAGTTATTTAGAAACAAGCCATCACATGCTAAGTGAAACAATGCTATTTTGCTGATCAAAAAACAATTTCTCCTTACTGGAACCAAATTCTCCCGACGAACAATTAGGGAGAAATTATTCACAAATTATACAACACTTTTTTCTGACAATTCCCGCCCCCTCCCTCTCCTTTGTAACACCAGTGTAACACTTGCCATGACCCTCCCTCTCCAGAAAATATGTAACATATTATTACTCTCCCCCTCCCCACCAATTTTATAGATTATTTACTAAATATTACTTACTATATAAACTCGTTTTTATAAGCTGTATATTGTTGCCTGGGGTCGTAATGACCAGCGATTTTGAAAAAATGTAAGTCGTGAACAGAAATTAGAAAATTTATTTTGTGAAAATTAGCGTGTTACGTAACTCTTCGTCATATCTTCCCACCTCTCCCCATCATAACAGATGGTAACGCATTCGGTCAACCTCTCTCCCCTGCCAGGTGTTACGTAATTTCTGAACGCTCCCTCACGTCGGTGTAGATAACATTCACTTTAATACTCCTTAATACTGTTCGGTCGGCTCACAAATCCTACTTGTTAAATATTTGTACTAAGGATAGCGTTTTGTGCAGCAGCTGTTTCCAATGTTCCGAGCAGGAATGGCGCCTCACATTCAGTGTAGTTACGAACCCTATTCAATAGCTTGCAAAAATGCTCCCAGTGTTAGGTGTACATGGAAATCCTACTATCTCCAGAAGAATGTACCGTGAATGTGCATCTTGAAATTGGGCGCCCATTTTGATATTATGCTTGTTATCGACCGATTTCCTTCAAATTTCCTTCAAAATCGCCACCATTCTGTAATTGGAGGGCGATTTTGAAATTATGCTTATTATCGTCAGATTTCCTTCAAATTTAGTATGAAGACGATATAGTTGTAAACATTTGAAAAAATGAATGTCCCAGCGTCATTATTAACCTGTTATGCCCGCCATTTTGAAATTGGGGCAGCCATTTTAAAATTATGTTCATTTTTGCCTGATTTCCTTCAAACAAAAACATTCAAATGAAGTTATACTCCGTCTCTAGGTTGAGTGTATAGATTCTTCTTCTCGTTGCAGACAGTACCGTCAACTGCTCTGTTTTTTGAGCTGCAATTCGCAAAGTAACACGTATTAATAAAGAAAAACGGAACGTTAAATATTAAGAGTAAGGGTCTAAGTCAAAACTTAGAAGAAACACGGATAAGCTTTGACAGTCAGGGCTAGGTGTAAAGTTTTCTCAGTAAAAGGCTGGTAAGCATTAGACCCTTACTACCAGGCAGCCTGCTATCTTCCTTAAGAATAAGAAAGCAATACATACATTCTGACGAAAAACTGTAAGAGATCTTCCTGTAAAGACCCATGTGATGATCCAGGTGTAGTACGGCGTACGTTTCCTGCTATTCTGTATGGTGACAGCATATAAGCAGTAGAGAGCATTATTGGTTGTCATCAATTACCTTAAATCGTCGAAATTCGTATAAAGATAGCGTTAAAGAAAGTTCTTTTAAAGATATCTCAAGCACCAAAGCCCTTCTAAATCCGTACATACATAGTTCCATCCTAACAGAGTAGAATCTAGACACACGCTAGTGTGTCGCCGCCAAGTAACAGTATCATCCCATTGTAGACATCCGATTGTTAAAAATTGATTGTTAATGATAAAAAGGCGGCTCACTAGCAAACATGTGTCTGTTAACTGTAAGCAACTGAAAGCATATTTTGGCATGTTGAGGATAAATCCCAATGCGACAGAAATGTTTGAACTTGTGGAAAATGTGAGGGGAAGGGTCAGAGATTAAGAAAAACTAAAATTTAAAGGATGAGTGTCCACCAATCATAGAGAAAAAGATGCGTCTATAACGTTGTTTTTATGTTACTGTCTAGCTGCTGGCTAGCTAGCTAATAAGATTTTTACCATGTTAAATCCCACAGACTTTTTGCTCATGGCTAGCGCAAAATTACGAAGGCCTACGTACCTGAATTTTTGCACACGGATGCTTGGTGATCTGGGGATGGTCCTTTTGTTGGTATGGGGGTTGTAGGGGTCAGGACAAATGCGTGGGAGGGTTTTGAAATTTGCCACCGGCGAATTTAAATTTCGTTTCTTTTCCAAGTTGCAATCAAAGATTTTAAGCAACAATGGCTTGAACAATCAAGACTGGTCCTTAGATTTATTGTAAAAGCCTGGACGAACTAAAAACTGAACTGTAACGAAGGACAAAATAAAGAAACATTAACGTTCCGTGGATTGCATAAGAATAAAGGGATGCACGTTAGATGATGGTTACGCAACAATACGAGCATACACGAGCTAATGGGTTTTTTGTTAATAAAACACACAAAAAATGCTTCGCGTTCTGCTGTTTTAGTAACAGCGACCTTCGGGGGTTTCTGCATGACTAAATGTGAACGAAATCTTGAAAAATTAAGGGGAAGTTGCAGGGATAAACAAAACAACTGAAGGGGATGCGCTGATTGAGTGAGCGAAGCGAACGAAATCAGCGATTGTTAGTCAGTGTGTGCAAAAATGGGATTGAAGCATCTTAAATAGACGGTGTAACCTTATGTACGTTCACAGTCTTATGAAAGTTGTGATATCCACCCTAGAAAAACCCGCCAAGTTTCCAAAAACGGTCGGCCTTTGAAGGTAGTGATATCATTCCACCAGGGAAAGGCCGCCAAGGTTAATCCTATTAGCCAAGTTAATCGCACCGAATAATACTTTGGACGTTAAATGAAAACTTGAAGATTGCTACCGCTAGTAGCAATCTTCTAGTTTTCATTTAACTTTCGAACTATTCATATGTGCGATTAACTTGGCTAATAGGATTAACCTTGGCGGCCTTTTCCTGGTGGAATGATATCACTACCTTCAAAGGCCGGCCGTTTTTGGAAACTTGGCGGGTTTTTCTACCAGTTTTGGTTTTGGGTGGATTATATTTACAACGTTGGATTTACAAAATTGACTTATTAAGTGATTAAGCAAGTCCAATGTTAATGAAGTTTGCGTTTCCTGCTTTGCTTTAGGTTGCAATGTTTGCTTTTTTCGTTTAGTAACATGGCAGCGTGTTCGCAGCAGGGAGCGTTATTGGTTGTCATCAGTTATCTTAAACGTACGAAAAGTCGCATAAAGATAATCAAAAATTCTAAAGCATCAAAAGACAAATGCCAAACTTTACAAAAAAAAATACGTTCTTAAAAGTTCTTTTAAGATATTCCAAGAACAAAGAAAACCTGCTACAATCGTTAATACACATGTTCTGTCCGAGTAGACTATACGCTAACCACCCCGGGTAGTAAGGGTGTAATGATCACCAGCCTTTTAATGACAACACTTTACACCTAGACCCTCACTGTCAAAGCTTGTCCGGTGTTCCTTCTAGGATTTGACTTTTAGACCCTTACTCTAACATTTAACGGCCCGTTTTTGTTTATTAATATTGTGGAACTAGTGAAAGAGATATGACAATTATGCCTAACTTATACTATACTTTGTTCCACATTATGTTTTCAGAAAACTGACTGTATGACGCCACGTTTTCTTCCACTACGAGTGCAAAAAATCCGTAAGCATCCCATTCGTAAACTCTAACGGTAACTTTGTTGAGTCGACAAGTGCAATATCAACATGTGTTTGCACTCTTAATGCAAGGAAACGTTTCGTCATTCAGTCAGTTTTCTGAAAACATAATGTGGAACAAAATATAGCAACAACGATTCTGGATTTTGAAAATCGAAAGTGTTCACTGCAATGGCCGAATCTCGTCTTAGATATGGTATTACAGTTTATGGCTTAACAAAAAACACTTTGTTGAAACGTACGTGACAAATGCAAAATAAACTTATTGGTGTTCTTTTCTAGGTAAGCGAAAAAAATAACGGTAGGAAAATCAAATTTGATGAAATTTCTTAATGTTGATAGTTTGAAGATTACTTGATTATTACAAAAAAAAAACTACTTTGACATGGAAAATCACTTATGAAATCTAAGGAAAAACAGTAATCTACGACCTGAAAATGTTAAACATAAATTACCGCATTGAGAAAATAATTTTAGAATAAGAATAAGAATAACGAGGAAGGGACGATGCCACTGACACCCCGCCCAAGTTTAGAAAGACGATTTTAAAACACCAAAAGATAAAAACACGTAAAGATAAAAAAAACACAACGATTAATTATTTGCGTCTGTTACAAGGATAAATATCAAAACAAAATGGAGATGACGAGAAAAACTCTTTCCTAAAAATCAAGCTTATATCGTCTTGAACACTCCCAACGTCGCCTTACCAAATGGTGTCACGCTATTCGTTCCTTGTCTTATTCCGATCACCTATGTAAACTTCGTCTTACCTTCATTCATGTTCGTGTTCATCGTGACGACGTGATACTTACCTTATCCTAGAATATGCGAGCCCGGTTTGGTCGCCCTACTTATTACAGGACATTGATAAAATTGAGTCTGTGCAGCGGAGGTTCACAAAGTCACTACCAGATCTGCGAAGTCTCACTTACATTGAGCGTTTACAGTCTGCAAAATTGGAATTACTTGAGCTTCGACGCCTTAAAACTGATCCTATTTTGACTTTTAAAATCATCCATGACAAACTCCCTCTAGCACTTCCTTTCTTTGAGCACAACAATATTTGCTCGACACGCGGTCATTCACTCAAGCTCAAAATTCAAACTGCACACTTAAATTGTCGTGAAAATTTCTTTTCTCATCGTGTGGTTGAGGTCTGGAACTTTCTGCCCGAGTCAACTATCTCCTCTGCCACCGTTGAAAAATTCCGTACCGAATGAAACATCCAAAATCTGTCGAGGTTCTTGAAGCGAAAACCATGTTGGTTCTAACTTTAGTTTTCTATTACGTTTGGGTTATTGCTTTCTGTTCATGTAACATTTGACAATTGGCAATCTAAAAAATTGCCATGCCTTGCTGTCTTTTATAAAGGTTTTAGTTTCGTGCCGCCAAGCATCCAGTGTTGCCCCACTCCCCACACTCTTTTAAAAATTCTTTTAGTATTCGTATGCTGTTCCCTTAGGCTCGCTGTAAGTGACATTTTGTCCTTGCGTGTCCTGTTGCTCCTGCAACGAATTCGTATTTATTTATTTATTATTTATATTTATTTATTCACAATCTTCTTGATGTGTACCTCGTTGTGTCCCTCATTTCAAATTTAAACTTCACTCGTGGCCACCCTCTTCGTATTTCTGGCACTTCTCTCGGACTAAACTACGCTTTCACTTTTTCACGGAAAGGGTTGTTCAACCCTGGAACTCCCTCCCTCAATCTGTTATTTGTGCTCCTTCACTCAACGCTTTCAAGTCACGTTTTGACGCTTTTGTTGTCGAACTTCTTTGGGGTTTTTGGTGAGTGGGTGCTTCGTGCATCGTGCGTCAATCTCTATTTCTATGTCTATATTAAGATGGAAAGCCATCGCAAAGACGACACATTTTGGAAAGACACGAGTACAAGTACAAGTATTATACTGCTTCATTTTTAATAAAATTAACTTGGGAGTGTAATATTTTCATCGTCTGCAAACTTAAAATATACAATTAAAACCTATACCTATTCAATAAACAAAATGATAAATAATAAACAAGTGGTATGTGACAAAAGTTATTTTTTCGTTCCTTTTTTTTTTCTTTTCTTCTTTTTCTTTACCTTCTATCCTGAACTTGCTGCCATACCGTTTTGCTTGAGAGGTGGATATTTATTTTGTCTTCGCTGGTGATTTTGTTTATTCTGTAGCGATCTAAATATTTATTATGCTGCATGTGTACACATTGTTAGCACAAACACGTATAGGTTATTAGCATTGTTTGCACAACAATGGTGAGGAGGATGCGGCATTTTTATCCCCGAGATATGCAATAATAACCCTCGAGGTTAAGCCGAATAGCGTTTTGGTGCATCCGAGGAGGTACAAAGCCATAAATTGGGTGCAGTCTTCTTTGTGCCACCTCTTGTAACCTGAAGTACATTTCTTTTCCCGAACCTTAAAGGCTGTTCTGTGTGCTAATGCACCAAACATTTTATTATTATTATTATTATTATTATTATTATTATTAATATTATTATTATTATTATTATTATTAGAGACTCCTTAAACATTAGCAATAAGAAACTTATTTATGAAGCCTGTGTTTTATCCATTGTTAGATACGCATGTACTGTGTATGCATCAACAACTTCTGGACTTATTAAACGTTTACAAAAAATACTTAATAAAGCAGCAAAAGTTCTTTTTGGCAATAAGAATAATGAAAAACACACTAAAGATATTTTTAATGAAAATAGGCTAATGACTATACAACAATTAACGGAATATACAGTTATAGTGCAATACTATTTTAACATGGAATGGAAAATACCTATTACTAGAAGCGTTAGGAATAACAATAATTGGTTGGTTATACCCTTTTTTAGAAACTCTTACGGGAAAAGAGGTATGAATTTTGTTGTCCCAACTATTTTTAACAAATTGCCATCAGAAATTAGAAAATTAAACAATATCAATAAAGTGAAAAAAGAAGTTAAAGAATGGCTATTTAAATGATTTGATGGGTTGAATTTCCAAAATATTAAACTTGTTAACTAATGTCATTACTATTATTTTAATTTTTCATTTATTTAGAAAAATTGTAATTGTGCTGTACATTGCCTAAGCTATAACATTTGTACTAATTTTACTATTTATTATACATTATCAATTCTATTATCTTATATATTATTCATTTGTTATTTATTATTGGTGTTGTAGATTTCATAGGATATAACATTTGTGCTAATGAATTGTGTAGCTAATTGAAGGAAAAAAAAAATGTACTCTATATAATAATTTTACTTGCCTAAACCAGCACATACAGACTCGAAAGAGACTCGTGCTTCTCACTGTAAATCGTACTTAATGTACTTACTTACTGTATTAAATTATTATCTAACAAGCTACTTAAGTAACAGGAATACAATAGTACAGCTACAGGGCATAAACAGCAACTTAATTGAAACAAAATTTGGAGTACCACAAGGCTCTGTACTAGGACCACTACTTTATTTAATATACACAAATGACATATCAGAAAATCTTGAAAAGACAGAAATATTTTTATTTGCAGATGATACCATCATAGTTTCAATACATCGCAAATACGAAAAAATGATGAGTAATTTACAACATGATTTTGACATATTAAATGATTGGTTTATTGAAAATAAATTATTCATTAGCAAGGAAAAAACAGTTCAAATGGACATTACAGTACCAAAAATGAACAAAAGCAAAAATATTGGAATAATTAAACATCATGGTGACTGTAGGAACTTGGATGGTAAAAATAAAGATGAAATATGTAATGAAAAATGTTTAAATTTAGAAAAAAAGAAATTTACAAAGTACCTAGGTATAGAAATTGATTCAAATTGGAATTTTAAAACGCATATAATACAACTAATATCCAAAATAAGACAATTTTTACCAAAGATGTATCTGCTGCGAAAGATACTAGACACAAAAAATAAGAAAATAGTGTACGATGCTTGGATTGGAAGTATAATAAGATACGGCATAGAACTTTATGGATTTGCATCTGACTACTTGATCGAAAGATTACAAAAAGTGCAAAATAAGATTATTGAAGTTTTATTTGGCTATGAAGGAAAAGAACAAAAAACAAATGACATTTTTAAAGAGAACGAAATATTAAAAATAATAAAACTCAGAGATTATATTATATTAACAAAAATTTATTACATAAATAAATTTAAAATCTATAATAAAGAGAGAGAAATAAATCTAAGGAAAAATAAACAAACATTCTCACAACCGACATGGAATAATAAATATGGGAAAAGAAATAGAACTTATTATATACCATGTATTTTTAATGAATTGCCCAAAAATATGTTGGAGTACAACAATTTAAAAGACTTCAAGATAAAAATAAAAAATACCATGACAAAAGATACATAAATTTTAATAGCTACCACTAACAAGATAATAAAAATAAAAT
Source organism: Lithobius niger (assembly GCA_023313725.1). Taxonomy (NCBI): domain Eukaryota; kingdom Metazoa; phylum Arthropoda; class Chilopoda; order Lithobiomorpha; family Lithobiidae; genus Lithobius; species Lithobius niger. The sequence goes on along the minus strand of JAHWFP010141721.1, from coordinate 29,162 downwards.
ACCCATTGCAATTAAATAAGCCTATAAAATAAACCAGGGTCAAGTGTTGTTAATAATAGCAAAAAATTGTGAATAAGATGCTTTGTATAAACTCACACAAGCTGTATTACAGCTTCGAGGATTGCAATTTGTTTGTAATTCGCTATTGAAATAAAATTATTATTATTATTATATATACATTACATACATACATATTATATACATATATGTTATGCTTAATGAGCACAGCAGATCCAAATCCAAGATGGTGGCGACGTGTGCTCACGGCGACTGCTCGCGTTATTGGATGCGCTAGTCACGTGGCTCGACGTCACTTCCGCTGTTATCGGCAGTTGCTCTCGTGGCGAATTTGAGAAACTAAGAGTATTCTGGTCAAATGTTGCGTCGCGGTGCTTGCGTGGTATGTATAGCGAGTGAGTTATCCCGTAACTAAGTGTAGTTATTAATCCAAGGTACAACTAGTATGGTTTATTTCCGTACCGTGACCCGTAGAAACAAGCACATTATCTTACATTATAAACCAAAGTCTCACAGCAGAAATGAAGACAACGACGACCCCCGGAAGGGTAACATTGAAAACGTGGGAGTGTGTCAATTCTTTGGCTAAAGTTGAAACTGGGACACTGTTGCCTTGAAAAGAAATTGAAATTGGCACATTGTTGCCTCGACTAACAATTTGCTCTGCGCGGTGATTGCAAAGGCCTGTCTTAAATGACGTCATGTACGAAGGACAGTTATTTTTCACACGGTACGGATTGCCCAAGCCAAAGAGAAAACTGGGAGTGGGGAGAGGCCTGAACAGGGAATGTCCGTTGGTGGGGCAGTGTTTATGTTAGCTCCACTATTTGATTGAGAAGGTGGAGGACACAAAAATATTATCCTTCTAACCAAACACCGTGGTAATCTCAGCAGCAAGTCTTAAATGAAGTCTTGCACTGTTATTTCGCACACGGTACGCGTCGCTTAAGCCACAGCGAAAGACTGGGAGTGGGAGGGGATAATGAGCTGTTACCATCAAGCATACGATTACACATTAACTGAACCTAGAAGAGAATTTCTGGAGGGTTGCTTGGAATGCCAATTTGCCCAAAGCCGCGCAAAAGGGGGAGGGGCAGTATTAATTCAAATAACCATCCAAATTCAACCACGTGTAGCAAAGAGGAGGAAGAGAGGGAAACGGAGAGGAGAGGGAGAGGACGGGATAAAAGGGGGAGGGGAGGGAGAGGATCGGCGAAAAGGGGGAGTATTACACGAAGACAACTTGACTGTTGCAGTGAACGATCAGGCAGCAACGAGCAAATATATAATAATCACTGGTCAAACAAATCCCCGGGAGAAGCCGGGTACGACTGCTAGTAGCTTCAATAATGCTGACTATTAGAACCGAGTTGAAAAGTTTCAAAGTTGGTAGAATTACTGCATGCACGGTCGTGACGGCGGGCTTTTCGCGTTTGGTATCAGAACGGAGAAACAGGAAATTCAGCCACACTGGGTTGCCCTCCACTGAAAAAGGACAAGGGAAGAGATGGGGGGGGGGGAGGAGAATTGGAGGGAGGGAAGAGGGGGATGATTGCGGGCTCGAAGAGGGGAGGGTTCGTCGTAAGTTTTCATTTCATGCTCCCCAGTAAAGTATTTTTCTCACGTATGCGGGAATCAGCTAGACCAGTGAATGTTTATGCCGGGCAACAACCAGTTATTATTGTTATTATAGAAGTTCGGTTTAAAACGAACGAACAAATTCAGTTTACAAAAAATTTTGTTAAATGATTAAAACACATTACTTTTTGCCGCCTGTATTTTGCGTATAGGTCTCATACATGCACTAATGAAAATTAGAAAGCAACAACCTATCCTGAGCGCAGTCACGTAATCAGAGTAGGCTACAGTCACGTACCTTGAGTGCATCCACGTAAAAATGCAAAATTGGGGAAATAGGTAGTTTGCGATTTTTGATTAGTGGCTGAGGACAAGAAGTTTTAGCAAATTTTGGTATTTGGATTTTGTCTTTTAATACCAAGCTTCTATGTTTCATTAAGTTTCTTTTCTTTCTGATCACTATTTACGCCCAACACGTTCACTCCTTCTGGCAAAATCCATATTTCAATATCTTAGTTGCAAGTTTGGTTTGTAACAAAATCCACGCAATCTTCCTTCACAGTTGCATCCAAAAATGTTGACTGGCGTATGTAAATCTGCACACTATTCTTTTAACAACTTTTCCTTATTTATTAGTTAGGGAGGGTGTGCGGACAAGCAAAATTTGTGGGCTGCATGATAACTGCTATTTCATTGCAACTTTATTTTGTATGCCCCTCACTGTCCAATGCACATACGCTTGCGTTGTTAACTAACTTTCTTTTTTTTTTCTGTTTCAGCTGTTTCCGTTGCTGTGTCAGTGTGGACGCTAGTGGCCATTTCTCTGGAACGCTATTTTGCAATCTGTCAGCCTCTCCGATCCAGAAGATGGCAAACGCTAAAGCATGCTTACAAAATGATCGTTGCTGTTTGGTTTGGATCATTTGTCTGTATGATTCCCATTGCCGTTCTCAGCCAACTACTGCGAATGAGTTCAGGTACGTGAATGTAATTAGCTTTCTTTATTTATTTGTAACACTATCTAGACACACGCTAGTGTGTCGCCGCCAAGTAACAGTAGATCGTCCGATTGTAGACATCCGATTGTTAAAAAGTGATTGATGATGAAAAAAAAAGGTGGCCGCACTAGCAGACTGTGTTTTTTAACTGAAACCTACTTACTCCTGATTTCAGCATACTGGTGCAAATTCCCCACGCGGTAGAAATCTTTGCAAATCGTTTGAATCAGGTGTCTTGGGTCCAGTAACGAAGTAATCGTCAACACGAAAATGTGGGAACGTGTCCTTCATGGAGAAAATGTGTTCTTAATAAAGTCGATTTGTGCTACTGGTGACTAGTAACTAGTCCGCAGGCTCCCATGTTAATTCTCATAGAGTATAACGACACGTCTACAGCTGATTAGGGAAAGTTGCTAGTTCTAAATTTCGGCAGACAGGTAAAGCGTCATATGGGGAAGGGCCTTTTTCTAAAATGGGGGTTGCAGCTAAAAGCATGTGGCCCTGAAGTGGCTCGTAAGTGCAAAATTATTGTTGTAACCATTGTTTGCATTGTCATCCAACAGTAGATTGTGACATGATTAAGTGTTACACGCTTATCGTTTCAGTACCTAACGGCGACCCGGCCACCCAGCAACCCGGCTGAGTTATTTGATCTGCATGAGCAGATGGTGCAGGCGTGCCTACATTGGCTACCAGTTGGCATCACACCACAGGAGATAACAGTGGGCTTTGGAAGAATAGCTACCCTAGAAAGGCACTCTTTCGAGAAACTTTATGTCTGGGGTCAGCCAATCTGTGAAACGGGTGTGCGCTTAGTAACTTTGTGTCTCCGAGAGGGCGTTTCCATCGAGGATGTTCCAGATATGGCTGTTATCAAAGGGATACAAACACTGATTATAGTGGGCGATAGGGCGCCAAAATGTCTGCGTTGTGGAACACGTGGGCACTTCCGGCGAGAGTGAGCCACTATCGCGTGTGAAGAGTGTCGTCTCTGGCGTGATCCGCGCCAGCTCTGTTTATATTTGCAAGAAGCCAAGCGTCTGGCAGACTTGAAGGCTCAAGAGAGGCCACCAGCGCTGCGAGAGGTGACTCAGAGGCATCAGCAAAGTCGCCAAGTGCAGCATCCGACTGGGAGCCTGGAGCTCAGCACCCTAAGTACAAGTGCTCCCTGTTTGGCAGCCGCGAGTGATGTGTGCCAGAGTAGCTCCATGACTAGAGATAGTTAGCCTCTGTGAATCAACAGCAAGTGCAGAGAAAATTGTCAATCAGTCGTGACAGCCATGAAAGTGATGGGCAGTGGATCACCCCACCGGCCAAGCAGAAAAAGGGTGGTCAAAAGAGGAAGAAGACCCCACACCCTGTGACCACAAGTGTTGAACCAGTAGTGCAAGTTGCTGCAACAGTGTGTGGAGAAGTTGAAATGAGAGAAGATAGTTCAAGTGGTGTTGTTGTTGGTGGTGCTGCTGCGGAAAGTAGGAATGCGGCTTTGGTGTGTGATGCAAATGTTTCGGCGGGATGCAGCTGGTATGTCAACAAAAGTGCAAAGTGCAGAGATGCGTCAGCAAAGTGATGTAGTAATTTTACAAAATAGTGGCGATAGAGAGGATGGATTTACGTTGAGTATTTCTAGTTATAGTTGTGTCTCGCAGGAAGGTGGGAGTGGGGGAACGGGTTTGGGAGGGGAGGACCCTAACCTAACCTAACCTGTCTCGTTCACCCAATACAATATTGTCACATGGAATATGCGAGGGTTGCAGGGTAAGTTGGGAGATGTGGGGTGTTTATTGGAGCATGCTAGCATTGTGGGGGTGCAAGAGGTCGTTGATTTGCGTGGCTTACATGCAGCAACCTGAAAAACTGACTTTGTTCATTCGGGTCGTAAAGTAGGGGTGTTTATTAAATGGTCGGTGTCATACCTACCCCTAACCATTGGTTTTAAGCTTACTGGGGTTGATGCGGTTGCGTTGAAGGTGTGGATGAGTAACTGCTTGGTGTCTGTTATTTTTCTTCATGCGATGGGAGTCAAACTGTTACAGAATGGTCGACGTGGTTCAAACAGTTTCCGGCACCGGTTATTGTAAGAGACTTTAACAGTCACCATTTTGACTGGGGCTCACTGCATGTTGATACTAGAGGGCGTAGGTTAACAGAGGCGATTCAGGCCAATGGCTTGCAGGTCCTTCATGACGGCTCTCCGACCTTTGTGCGCTGGCAACGTGACATGGTACAGAAATCTGTTCTTGATTTCTTTGTCTGTTCTCCGGATATTGCAAGTAGGTTTTGCTGCCAGGTATCAGATGATTTACGTGGAGTGATCATCTCCAAGTACTTCTGCATTCTATTATGTCAGGTGTTGAGGTCAGTGGGAGGCCAAGAGGGAGCGGATGTCCGGTTATCGGTGATGGTATTTTCTCGGACTGGGTGCAACAGCTTACCCGAGGGCATCCAAAAAAGGCCTGTGCAAATGCGGAGAATTTCGCAGCCGGTGTGGTGGTCGCATCGATGTACGATCGCGGTACGCGACCAGCATAAGGCTTATCAAAAGTGGAAACGGACTCCTTGTGACGTGCATTGGTGGGAGTACAAGGGTTTAGAGGAGGACAGTAAGTTCATTATTAGGGCAGAAAAGAGAGAGTTTGGAGGTAGGCTGTGTGCGAAAGTGGGTGGTGCCCACTCACTCACACTGGCCTGGCGTTTGCTCAGTCCAGGTGCAGCCAGGGCTGCGATTTCCTGGGTATTTGGTCCACCGGGTCCCAGTAGAGTTCTACGAGGTAGAGAAATGGTGGAGGCGTTCAATAAGCGATTTGCCAGCGTCTATGCGTTGTCTAGTGGCTCGGCTCCGCCCAAGATGTCTGCTGCAGCTGCGTCGTTGTCGCATGTAGGTGATCTGCCATGGGGTCCAGCTAAGTTCCGGTCGGCATTGCGAAAGTGCAGGAGTTTCAGTGCTATTGGTGTTGACAGAGTTAGTTACATGGACTTGAAGGAAAATGTTAGTGCATCCTGTGACGGATTGCTTCCCCTATTCTCTGAGATTTTGAAAGGGGCGGAAATTCCTCCGTCTTGAATGTTCACTGTATTTATTCTGGTGTATAAGCAAGGCAGCACGTGGTCCGAGCTAACAAATTATAGGCCTATTGCTCTGTTGTCATGTCTCCGGAAAGTTCTAGAGCGAATAATTGTCAATCGACCAGAGTGGCACTTGGAATATCATGACTGTCTCGCTGGTATTCAGTTTGGTTACAGGCAAGACCGAAACGCACAGGATGCTGTCCTTTTCCTACTTTCTAGTATTCGGCAAGCGTGGATGCATGGGATATTGTGTTGGCTGTCTTTTTGGACATTAAGTCAGCCTACGACACGGTTTCCATTCGCTGGGTTGAGGCATCTCTGCGTAGAATAAGGGTTAGTGAACACTTAGTTGCTTTGATTGTGGCACTTCTTGGCAAGCGTGAGTTTGCCACTCGTGTAGGTGAGCATTGGCCAGCCACGGATACGACGAGTAGGGGCCTCCCGCAAGGGAGTTGCCTCAGCCCTGTGTTATTTGTGGTTGCCATAACTTATGTTCTAATTGAAAATGGTGCATGTGCAAACATCGTCTGCTATGCGGACGACGTGGCCGTCTGGTTTGTTGGGTGTAACCTTGCGATTTTGACGCTTGAGGCGCAGAATGTCTGGATAGAGCCGCCGGTCTCTTGCAAGAGCGAGGTCTCTTGTTGGCTCCGGCAAAAACGGAAGTTGTGGTATTCTCCCGCACGACGAATATTGTCTAGCCGTCGGTGACGCTTAAGGTTTGTGAGCAGGTGGTGAGCCCGAAAGGGAGTGTCAAGTATCTGGGAGTGGTATTACATTCTAGGCTAACCTGGGATTTGCATGTGAGCAGGATCCGTAACAAAGTTCTTGCAAGATCTTCTATTCTTCATCAGTTGGTGTACAAAGACATTGTGAGGGGTGCGCTCCTTGCAACGTACCGTACATTTGTACGGTCGGTGTTGGATTATTCTCCGCCATTCTTGAGCGGTATGCGCCGGCATGAGAATTCACATCGAGTCGCAGAATGTGTGTCTTCGTGTCGTGACAGGGTGTGTAGCATCTACGCCCGTGAGTGCATTGTGTGTTGAGTGTAATGAGCCACTAGCTGAGATCAGTGCGATAGAACATTTAGTTGCACTCTGCCTACGTAACCTTAGTCGGGGTCATAGGGACCCTGTTGCCACTATTTTGAGAGATTATGAGGTTTTGAGTGATCAGGCAAGAAGTGAACTTGGTGAAGCTGGCCGTGGGGTAACGCTACTGCGCCAGGTGACAGGTTCAACAGCAGTGGCGTGTGCTAGGCCCCTAAGTCCTTGGACCTGGTGTCAGGATTTGCAGTCTGTGTTTTTATCTTATGCAGCCAAGTGTGATGTATTTTGTGATGCGTCGTTTCTATCTCCATCGCACATAGGAGGTGTGGGTGTTGTAATTCCATCTTTGAAGGTGGAATGTTAATGCGTGGTGCAAGACGCAATGTCGAGCACTATGTGTGAGTTATTGGCGATTTCTGTAGCACTGGATATTGTCGTAGACATGGGCCTTCCATCTTTTGCTGTCTTGACGGACTCCCAGGCGGCCTACAGACTCTTGAAGAGGTCCTGGGAGTGTCTTGATGTAAGAGACCTGTTGTTTACTCGATTGTGTGGAAGTTTTGGATTGCATTACATTCGAGCTTAGCCTCCTTTCGTTGGATTCGCGGTCACAGTGGTGTCTCTGGCAATGAGGTTGCAGATGGGCTGGCTCGTGATGCCATGCGAGGTATCTGTACGCCATTGCACCCAGTGGTGTCAGTACGCACACGGCGGGTTGCTGTCCGGCGGTGGTTCATGGAGCAGTGGCAGGACGCATGGACCACTGCTGGTGATGGCAGGACTCTGTTTGCGGCCCATCCAGTGTGCGCCACCAAATCAAATGTAGACAGGCTGATATGCCATGATGCACGGATTTTATCGCGGCTGCGGGTCGGTTTCACATTACTGCGTGTACGTAGGTTCCGGTTATGGTTGGGTTGACTCCCCGTTGTGCCCAGTGTGTCATAAGGCAGAGACGCTACAGCATGCTCTTGTAGCCTGCCAAAGGTTCGTTGCCAAGCGGCAACGGCCTGCCCTCTGGTTAAGAGCTCTCCCGGCGTTCAACGACCTCTTGTCCCATGCGGCAGGCCCGCGCTCAGTTGCAAGGCTGAGTACAATTGCGTCCTTCTTTAAGGCAACAGGACTTGACATTAAACCCCGCCCCCCACACTCTCATCCTACTGTGTGAAAAGGGGAGTTGGCATGTGTAGTATTTGTGGTAGCTGCATGGCCAGTGTGCAGGGTGGACAGTGTGACTGTCGGTTCTTCTACCCTCTGCGACTTTCCAGTAATGGTGAAGATGTACAGTGGGACAAGTGGATCCAGTGATTCGGATGATTTTGATAATTGTTGTGGTTATAGAAGTGTAGTGTGTAGTGTTTCTTTTAGGTTCAGGTTTGGGGCGCATAGCGTTTGGTGCAGGCCTCAATAAAAATACTGAATGGTTCACTAAGAAACGGAGTACATTTTATTGCAAAGGTTTGTTACGGTACACGAATCCAAACTAAAATATCTGCCCCACGACGATAAAAGGGACAATTATGTGTTCGTGAACACCATGGTAACTCGGTGATTGAATGATTAACGTTAACCAAGGTAGAGCCAAGTGAGGAGGGATGCGCTGATTGAGTGAACGAAGCGAACGAAAATCAGCATCAAACCGTGTCAATTTCGCTGACGTAACGGCTAATTGGGCAACGGCAAAGGTGAAAATTATGAATGAGAAAATTTATAGACATAAAATTTCTCCAGACAAAAGAGGCAGAGATAACGATTACACCGTCTGATCTTTTCTTCATTCACAGTCCTCTGAAAGTTGTGATATCCATCTAAAACTCGAACTGGTATAAGAGAAGCCGCCAAGTTTCAAAAAACGGTCGGCCTTTCAAAGTAGTGATATCATTCAACCAGAGAAAGGCCGCCAAGGTTAATCCTGTTAGCCAAGTTAACTTGGCTAACAGGATTAAC
>JAHWFP010141721.1:0-12512 GCA_023313725.1 Lithobius niger | reverse complement strand
GGGGGGGGGGGGAGAGGGTGTCGGCGCCATTCCGACCGGTAATTAGGTATTCGGGAACCGGCTAGACCGGCGTATGTTACGCCGGGGGTACAGCTAGTCTTTAATAAAAAGACAAGCCAGATGGTGGACAAGCATACACTAAAATGCTTGAGCCCCATTTGGCTTGTCTTTTTATTAACTATTCTCGGTCCTCGTGTCACAATATTAACGGGTGAGTCAACAGCAAATCATTAGGGGAATTTGAAATTAGCTCATATTTCGGATGACGTTGGAGCTAAATGTCAGACTGGCATAACAGGGGAGTTGAACCTTCGACCCTTGGGAACGAGCTTCGGCCTTTGTTCAATTCCCCAGTCAGAAATCTTAATTAAGTAGAAAAGGGAACAGAAATGCGTTTGCTATCTTGATAATTTTGTAATAACTTTGTTTTGTGCGTTACTCTGGCAATAGTTTCGTGGTTGCAATATGCCGTCCGGCAAGGTCCGGCCGGATGGTATTTTGTAACCATATTTGGGGCTTAGGGCGTTTATCTCGTCATTTAGCGCAGATGCAGATTGATCTGCGAGACCTGGTTCTGGAGGTACTCTTAACATACGAGCGCTTATAGAGGACGAAATGTGCAAGTATAATATATACCGGGTGTCCCAAAAGTCAGGGTTCACCCGAGTGGTATATACACGGGTGTTCATACCGGTGTTCATGCTGATATGCCGTGGATTTTTATCTTCGTTTATGTTGTTGGCACCATCAGCACGAATAAAGATAAAAAAAACTCCCGGCATATCAGCATGAACATCCGGTATATCACCCAGGTATATCACCCGGTTGACTCCTGACCTTTGGGACACCGGTAGAACAAAATGAAACGGCTAATTGCCTCACGAATTCCAAGCTGTGAAGAGTTCGTTAGACAAGCCATTTTGTTTTGTTATTCACTTAATTTGTTTTGCACTACGTATGCGCGTAGCTATACGTAATTTGCACAACAACACACAGTAAAAGTGACTGCGCAGTGAGACCCCTCAGCTAGATGTTTGAAGTAAGCTGATGTGACTGATAGGTAGAGAAAGGGGTTCCTAGTCAATTCATTGCGTGACTTCTAGTCATGGTAATATCAGGGAAAGACTATTGGGCGCATGCAGCCACTGTTAGTTTATACTAGCCTAGTATGGACACTGTTTCGGTCCTGTCATGATCAGAGATTTCCTCTTTAGTTTGATAAAAACAGGTTAAGCACTAAGCATTGCACGAGACAAAAACAAGGCACTTGAATATCGAAGAAAGCATGATTTGTCTTAATTTTTATAAAGAAAAAAAGAAAAAGAAAAGAAAACACCCGTGGATTCCTTCAAATGGTAGGCCCACATTGATGCGTGCAAGGGTATGATGGAAATTGGAGCCCGGAAAACCTAGTGGAAATGGGGAACGGACGGTAGGATTTTTTTTCTTCGGGGAAAAAATAATAATTCCAAAGAGCAGGCAAGATTCCAGAGCACTTAACTCTTTCTACAGGCAATTGGGGGGAGAGGGGGGGGGGGAGGAGAGACGGGATGGGAGAGATAATCAAAAAAGGTAAAAATAATTAAAAAACACAGAAAGGGAAGAGGCTTAATGTTTGTACACGCGTTTTTGTATTTTTGTATGGCAGTAATAATTGGTGATGTGAACGGCCCAAAAAATCAAACTTGTCCGAGATTGTAGGGCGGAATTTGCAAGTTAAACGCCTGTAGTCTTCGTGAAAGAGAATTAGAAAAGTTTCCATATTAACCCAACTAAAACTACTACTAACTGAAGCCATCGTAGCATTCGTCATGTCTACGGTAGCAGTTCCATGCAATCCGCGACATCGCACGCTGACAGTCCGTTGCAATCACCCGCGCATGCGTATTCATTCAGCCTGCTGGTCCATTTCTGGAGTGTGCGCAGTAGGCTTCATTTCAACTGACCTGCCAGAGGGCCTGGTTCTGGAGGCACTCGCCTTGGCTGAGTGTATAGAAATGTGGTGGAATTGTTTAAGGCTGAGGGATGGTATGAAAACCAGGCTAATGTTGAATCAAAAAAAGAAAGCGTCAATATGACGTATTTTTAGAGAACGGTTGGGACTTATAATCATAGTAAAAAATATTCGCCACCGACTAATAATTCCATACTTAAAAGGAAAACTTGACCATCGCTAAATGATTGGCCTATTATAGTTTTGTAGTAAGTTAGTAAACTAATGGTAGGTTTATTGCTACTAGTACTTTACTGTTTGGTAAACATTGCAAAACGATTTATAATAATATAATAATAATAGCAATATGTAATAATATAATATTGCTTTTATTGTACGTGTTGTTATGTACAGGCACGAAGTCTTGCATAACACTTGTGTGTGCATGCAAAATAGAAATAATAATAATAATGTTTATTTTTCATTTACAATTCCAAAAGCAATACAATTCTCGAAGTTACAAAAAAATAACTTGTATGAGTTTACAATGAAAATAGTTATTGGTAGTTAGACTATTATACATTACAAGAAGCTCAGCTGTAATGTTGTTTACTAGATTTATAGATTACAATTATTTTTGGTATTATTTTTTTTTTAGGTATTTAATGGTGTTCCTGCAATTATTTTATGTGATAGATCTTTTTTTTTAAATCTTGTAGTTTTGAATAGTGCAACATATTTTCTGACAATTCGTTATATAGTTTTGGTATATACCATTCATTCTTTCTTACAATACCTTAACTATCTTATTTTGAAGTTTCTGCAGTCTTATTAAAATATATTTTGTTGCGAAACCATATATTTCAATACCGTATCTTATACTACTTTCTACCCATGCATCGTATAACATTTTTTTATTTTTCCTACTTAGTATGTTTTTTACTTTATATAAGATAGGTAATTTCTGTCTTAGTTTAATTATTAAGTTAGTTATATGTTCTTTAAAGTCCCATTTGTCATCTATATACATTCCTAAATATTTTGTTGTTTTTTTAATTTCAGTAATCTTACATGTAGAATGGCAGATTTGGTTCTTTAAATTTGTTTGCAGTTCTGTACAATTTCCAGAGTGATTTACTATATTGTTTAATTGGTGGTTTTTCATTTTTGGCACCGCAATATCTAAATATATTGTTTTTTCTTCGCTTATGTATAATTCGTTTTCTATTAGCCATCCATTTATCATATTAAAATCGTTTTGTAAATTTCTTAACATATCATGGTAATTATAATTTATGGAGATTAGTATGGTATCATCTGCAAACATATATATTGATGTATTTTTCGTATAATCTTCTATATCATTTACATACATTAAGAACAGAAGTGGGCCTAAGACAGATCCTTGAGGGACACCAAAGTTAATATTTCTGTAATCACTATATTCATTACTTATTTTTAATGTTGCTTTTCTGTTTGTCAAGTAACTTTTTAATATTTCTAAAATCTTTTCTCTTAGTCCTAAAATTTCACATTTTTTAATTAACTTTACATGATCAAACGTATCAAATGCTTTTTGTAAGTCAATCAGTATTGTTCCCACATATTTCTTCTCATTTAATGCTTTTGTTATTATATCATTTACTTGTATTAATAGCTCAGTTGTGCTTTTATTTTTCATATATCCATATTGAACATTGCTTAATAATTTAAAATTTTCTAAATATTCTCGTATCTTATTTGAAAAGTATGTTTCTATTATTTTATCTATTATTGATAATAATGAGATTGGTCTATAGTTATCTTTATTTGTTTGATCTCCTTTTTTATATATTGGTCTTAAAACTTGTATTTTTAATTTGTCAGGCCATATTTCTTTATCTATCATACAATTTACAATAATAATAATAATAATAATAATAATATAATAATAATAATTTTATTGCATGACATTGCTCGAATTTTCAATGAAACTTTTGTGAGCTACAATAACTTACAGAAGTAATAAATTAATTAACACATTAGAAAAACAAACAAAAAAGATAAATATTTTTCTTTGACATTATATAAATCATTTCCTTCATTTCTCTTCATATTTTCAATGGATATTATTTTATACTTTGATACTTTTCTACTAATAAATCTTTTAATCTAGTTTTAAGTTTAATAATACTTTCATATGATAATAAGTCACTGTCTAGTTTATTGAAAATGCCAGGTACCTAAAACGATCTATTTCTTACTCCATAACAATTATTCCATTCAGACAATTAAAATTTTTTGGATGTCTTTTTTTTTTTAAATCAATAATAATAATAATAATAATAATAATAATAACAGGTTTCAACCCCATGAAGGGAGGTGGGAATCTGGAAGGGTCACTGGTTCGGCCACTAATACTGGTCCCAAATAGAGGGAACTCATGGTGGCATCACGGAAACGAGAAAGATCGAGTTTATTCAACATGCCCCGGAAGGTACTCAGCGAACTCGCCGATACCACAGCCTCGGGGAGGGAGTTCCGTGGGGTGACAATACGATTAGTAAAAAAAAATGCTTACGACAGTCAAGGTGGCATCCCAATACTCCTTATTTCAGGGAATGTCCTCGAGTACCACTAACCGCATTTCGTTCGATGAAAGGTAGGTCCAAGGGTAGCATGCCACGGATAATCCTAAATGTGAGGATCAAGTCCGCTTTGAGGCGTCGTAGTTCGAGGGGCTCGAGACCAAGCATACGCAATCTTTGCCCAGGTGAAAACTGACGGAGTCCATGCAGGGAACGCGTAAAACTGCGCTATACAGACTCCAGCCAGTCAATGTCACCAAGGAGGCATGTCGACCAAACTGGGCTGGCATACTCCAGGCGAGGCCTAACGTCTACTTTAAATGCCCACACTACAGTATGGCGATCAAGAGTCATAAAACACCCTCTTAACGATCGAAAGTCTAGCGAAAGCAGATTTGGTTATGATACTGCAGTGGATAGATGGCTTTAAATCAAAATTCAAATGAATGCCCAGGTCACGAATGTTTATAACCGGATTTAACAATAAGTACGAGTGCAATGGGTTATTTTGTCCAATATGAAAAGTACAGCATTTAGAGGTGGAAATCGGTAGCTGCCAGAGTTCAGACCAATTCGACACAGACCTCATTTGGGCAAACAAAAACTCAAATCAGACGCACAGAAAACCTCCGAGCCAACCTTAAGGTCATCAGCAAATTTAAGTTTTGGTTTCGCGGGTGTTGTCGCAGCATTAGTCAAATCATTCAAAAATGCGACAAAGAGTAAAGGGCCCAACACGGACCCCTGCGGTACGCCACTAATAATATCTCTGGCAGATAAAAGTGTGGTAAAATAAGACTCGCTGGGATCGGCCCGTTAAAAAGCTTTTGATCCACCTAAACAATGATCCACAGATCCCAATCGCAGCGAGTTTAAACAACAATTTACTGTGCACGACCGACTCAAACGCCTTTTGGAAATCAAAGTAAATAACATCGGTTGGAATGCCAAGGTCAAGCGCAGTAGTCCAGCTTTCCATTGTCGGAAAAAAGTTGCAGAGTTGTCGAACGGTTTGGTAAAAAAGCCTAACTGGTCGTCATTAATTAAATTATTTGTTTCCAGGAAGACCAATAAATCTTCGCGAATAATAAATTCCATTTACTGTGCACGCAGCCACAGTAAGTGCAATAGGTCGGTAATTCATAGGATCAGAAGTATTGCCCTTTTTGTAAATTGGTACAACGTTTTGCGGGCCTCCAACCCGATGGCAATACTTCCTTTGCAAAAGACAGGGGAAAGATTGGGCTGGGTATACTTCCTGTGCAACTTGCTTTATGAAAAATGCAGAATAGCCATCAGGTCCCACTGCGCGGCTAGGCTTGATACTGTTTAAAGCAAGTAGAACACGTGCCTTAGAGACACTCACATCGGCTCTATAGGTGCACCAGTGGGTGATTTCAGACACGGTTGGAGCAGGCACAGAATCATTATCGACAATTCCATTTTCAGAGAATATACGGTTTAGAAGGTCCGCCTTTACCTCATTAACGAAAATGTAGGAATCTACCTGCTTAAACGGGGGTAGGGGGAGCGAGCCTTTGCCGTATGCCGTCTATACAGACGGAAGAAGGAGGATAGATTTCCCTCCTGAATTGTCTTCCTTTCAAAAGCAGTATGCCAATTCTTCACAATCTGAATATATGATTTTTTTGCTACTAAGGAATAAGATGCCTTGAGAATGGTTGATGAGGGGTTACCTTAAAGTTTTCGCCACAAACTCAATTTCGTACGACCTGCCTTTCTCAAATTTGCAGGAATATTTGGCTTTCCTGGATGCCCGGGGGGCATTTTCACCGAGCAAAGTTCAATAAAATGGTCCAGCAATCCGGTAAAGCCTATCCTGACTTTATCGACCGATTCCCCTAAGTAGTGGCAGCAAGTTGGCCCCAGTCACTGTTGCAAGGCTGGAACGAAGTCTGTCACAGTCCAACTTACTTTTAGAAGAAGTGTAACCCTCTGTAGAGTATGTGCCACAATTTACCTCAAACTGGATCATACAATGGTCACTAGCACCGATGTTTTCGACTTCACATATCCCGAAAATAAGTCTATAGGGTCCGCAGAGAGAGAAGGAGAAGCATGTTGGAGCCCCGAGTAGGGAAAAGGACTAGCTGCTGCATATCAAGTTCCACTACCAAATCAAGCAATACACGGTGATGGCTATTTCAGGTCGTTAGAAGAATCCAGTCAACGTTAGCCAGATTAAAATCACCAAGAAGTATGTTATGGTACAATGGCCTCATCGATGATGTGATACAGGTCGCCACCCTCGTGATTAGTTGACTGTCAGAACTGTCGGGGGATATAGTTCAGAATGAAACTGACGCCAATAGATGGCAGTAAGATGGAAATCCCCTCAACATCATACCCAACCGAGGAGAGAACTAAGGTAGGTTTTGCTTATAGTGGCATGCGACCCCCCCCCACCACCCCGAGAGTGCCTATCAGAACGCAAGATACAATAAGGGAAAGTGCTTAATATCGCCGAATCAGTAAAGCCACCATTTAACCATGTTTCCACAATGAAAATTAGATCAAAAGTACAATCAGCTAAATGTACATGTAAAGTTCTGCACTAATCCATGTGCTGGGCAGCAATTTAAAAACGTAATCGAATATCGAATCGTAATCGAAACATAATCGAATTCAATGTCTTTTCCGTCATAGTTAACCACACGACGCATAAAATGCCAAGGTTGGCTTAAAACGATGGAAAGCTCAGGCATCGATGGTTTAAAAGGTATTCTATCACCCGCGTTTCTGAGGAAAGTGGTGCGCAGATTGAGCGAGCAGCAGAAATTGCGGGGAATGTGACAAATGAACTTGGGGCTACGAATGAACCAGTGAACTATGAGCAGTGAACTATGAACTCGATAGCTTGAAATCAACATTCAGTATAATCGAAGTTGAGATTCTCAGCACATTGGCTAAACCAGTGGTTCCCAACCTTTACTATATACAGTATTCCTCTCCGTAGGGACTAGCTTGTGATGGTGCCTGCCCCCACCCCCAAAAAATAGCTGTGCAATTTTTTTTCTACTACGATGCCACATGAGAACAAAAATGTCAAGAACTTTGGCTAAAATGGCTGTAGATTGCACAAAATATCTGTAGATATTTTTGGAAATGAAAACTTTCCCTTCCGCATACAATTTAACTTCTTTTGTGATGCATAGTTAAAAACAAACAAAAAACAAATCGTCACTGATCTTTAGAGCGCGTTAACGTAGTGACTCGCCTTTGTATAGAGCTGTGACATTTGCCGCCATATGGCACCAGTATGGGTACTGGAGGGCATAACTACAAGGTGCACTACATAAAAATGGAGGGAAAAACAACGGAAGAGCGGATTTCTTAGGCTTAAAATAACGTTGTTTTCTCCAACAACAAAAATCGCGCGTTTTAGGTCTAAGAAATCACTCTTAACGGCATCGGCTTCAGTATGACGCCTTCTGTTTTTCCTCTGTAGTGTCCCTTCCAGCTAACCCATTAAGGCTCCAGCATAGAGTTATATACAATAATAGTACGTCGTGTCACTGCTCTGTAGAGGGCAGTGACACAACGTTGTATTATTATATACATATAACTCTATGGTGGAGCCAGTAACTGGGATATCTGCAACGGGCACTGGAGGGGGAAAAGAAGGGCGTCTTACTGAAGATAATGCTGTTAAGAGTGGATATCTTAGGTCTACAATGCACGATTTTTGTCGATTTGTTGGCAGTTGCTGACATTTTTAAGCTAGTAAAATCTTTACTTTCCAATTACAGCCTAGCTGCATAAAGGATTGGAGAAAACAACGTTTTTTTAAGCCTATAAAATCCGCTCTCAAAGCACTGCCTTGACTTGAAATGCTGTTGTTTAACCCTCCATTTTAATCTAGTGCCCCTTGCAGCTATCTCTCTTGTAGCCAATATGACGTCACATTACGCTGCTCTATTCTCGTAACTAGAAGCTAGAAACCATCTGAAATTTCAACATGGCGGCGATTTTAGCTCGCAACGAAAACAGTCAATAATGCGAGTTCAGAAGTGACTGGGAAATTGTTTCGTCAGGAGGAATTGTTGGTCTTATTGTCACTGATTGTAAGATTGTAAGCCTTTATTTACTCAAACGATGTCGGTTTTAGCTAACCCAGATAGCGTTGTTTTACCTTGGCAACGACACCTTTCCGTCGCGATTAAATTCTTGCTGCGAGAATTCAAAGGTGACACGTTGCATAAATGCGCCTTTATAGTACGGCGACGGCAGCGGCTCGCGCCTCCCCTGCAGTTGCTCCGCGCGTCCCAAGGGAGACCAGCCTTAACGGTTGGGAAACGTGGAGCTAAACCATATGAACGTTTATCGACGACAGTGGAGTGAGCCAAGTGGACGATATGGCTAGACTCGGTACAGGTTGTTCAGCAAGACCGGGCTTTGTACATATCGATGACAACAACTCGTTTTTTTTTTAACCTTGGAGTAAAGTGTTTTGTTATTTTGTGTGTTCATGTATTGTTTCTACAACACTTATTCAGCCGGGTACTTTCTTTGTGTGAACGTAAACCATGCGCAATGGCTGTTTGCCGTGACGTCACCACGAGTTAGCCAATGACGATCGAGAACAACGGTTGTTTGGCTTTCTTATTGGACTAGCCCAGTCACGCGATACGCACGTCACAGCAAACAGCCATGGCGTGTGGCATAGCTATCTTTACAGGCGTCTGTTTACCAAATTTGAGTTTATAGCCTTTAATTCACACTTTTTTTTTCCAGAAAGTATTGGTATAGATAATGAAACATACCAAAAACCAAAACTAATAAAAGGGGGCCGCCAAGTTCCGAATGGTTCGGCCCTTCAAAGGAGTGATATCAACACACCATAACATTCACCAAGTTCATCGCACCGCTTATTAGTTCGAAGGTTAAATGAAAACTAGAACATTGCTACTTTCGGTAGGCTGTTGTTGACGGAAAAAACTGGGTTGTCAAACTCCGAACCTCAACAAAAACAAATGCCACTGCGACAACAAGCGAGGCAGTGTAAAAACGTGGTTTCACTAAACCGGGATGAGCTAGTACCATTTTAATGCTGTTACTCAAGATAACTTCGCCTATGCTACAAAACACCTTAGGAAATTGCTGGCTCCCCAAAATCTTACTCTCGTTTCCACTGCAGCACGAAATTTAAAAAAAAAACTAACTATGCCGAAAATTGCAGTCGAGCAAGAAGATAAAGCTAAAAAAAAACAAATGCCATCCACAAGTCCTTTTTGGCGAACCACCATGCACAGCTAGCGATATAGGAACCACGAAACAGGAACTAAATATTAGGATTTCATCGCACAAATCCAACCTTAAACACAAAGATAAAACCAACTCGCTTGTTCAGCACCAGATAAAGACAGGGCACACCCCAGATCTTAATATCACCCAAGTCATTTTTCAAGAAAATAATTTTCATGCACGCCTTAACTTAGAAACCCTTTGCTTCCTAACACAACAACCACCAGTCCACAATCCTTTGATGCCTGTTAATAAACAGTTTTCGGTATATGTACCAATTCTTCATAAATTTGGAATCGCAAATGTTTCCCACTAGGGCCCATCCCACATAAATAGCCACCTCCCCACTCCACGAATCACTTCTTCTCTTCTTCCCTGCTCCTGGACACAGTGACAGCTCCACAAATTCATAAAATGCACTAACATATTTTAATTTTCGAAAGATTCCTTACTTTCTTGGTCACCTACAAATAAAACCAGCAATACTTGCAAAATTCACATGAGGAAATGCATACACAGACATATTTACTAACACGGCCTGCCATGCCGCCATCTTGGAGATCACAGAGCTCCAACGCCACTGACCTTTATTTTTCCACCATGGCGGCATGGCAGGCCGTGTTTGTAAATATGTCTGTGTTTTTTATGCATTTTCTCATGTTAATTTTGTAAGTATTGCTGTTTTTTTTTTAGGTTATCAGGTACGAGTGTATGTGATTTTAAGTAAATTTCTATGGTTTTATTTGTAGGTGACTAAGAAAGTAACAATATCTTTCGAAAATTTAAATATGTTAGTGCATTTTATGAATTTGTGGAGCTGTCACAGTGTCCAGGAGCAGCTTGTTTTTTGAATCATCTCACCTCCAAAAAATAATCTCATCTTTTGCATTTCTTCCCTGCTTAGTTAGGGAGAGGTCGTCCCAGACTCAGCGTTTTCCGCTGACTGGGCTTCACTTTTCATCTTTTTTTTTACTTTTTCCACTGTTACTGCTCTGGCTTGCTTTTCTTTAAAATGGGAAACCATTTAAGTGTATCTTGTGACTTGCAGCTTATGCTATAAAATATAAGTTTTGCTTGACAACGGGATGACAATCCCGAAACGTCGCATTTTACTGTATAATTGTGCCCTTGCAGGCTTTTTAAAACGTTGACCACTTTTAGTGGTTTTATTTTTTCAAACGCAAGATAATTCACAATTGCTGGTGATGTTGGTAACCCTGAAATTGCTCGAATTTGCCGCAATAGAACAGTGACACGACGTAGTATTATTGTATATAACTTTATGCTGGAGCCTTAATGGGTTAGCTGCAAGGGGCACTGCGGAGAGAAACAGAAGGGCGTCATACTGAAGCCGATGCTGTGAAGAGTGGTTTCTTAGACCTAAAACGCGCGATTTTTGTTGTTGGAGAAATCAACGTTATTTTAAACCTGAGAAATCCGCTCTTCCGTTGTTTTTCCCTCCATTGTTATGTAGTGCGCCTTGTAGTTATACCCTCCAAAACCCATACTGGTGCCAATATGGCGGCAAACGTTACTGATCTATAAAATATCGCTTAGCGTAGGCTCTGTATAGAAAAGTATGTATCATTATAGGCAGACGTGACTTTAGTACTTTTCTTTTCGTTCTAAAACTTTTAGTTTGTCAAATGAAAAATGTTTACTCCTTTGTGTACAACAGCAATAAACCACGTTACTAATTAAGAGCTCCTAATTTCAATCATTAAAAAGCATCGTTATAGTTTTAACGTCAAAATTTACGACGTAAAAATGACGGGATGTTAAACCTACGTCATATAAAACGCGGCACATGGCGCTCAAGTTTAGTTCAGCAATTTAAAAGATTCGGACAACGACTGAAAAACTTGGAGCAGAAGTTCAAAGTTTACGTCGACCTCAAATTCATGGCATTAACAGATGCCAGTTTACGTAGAAATCCTTGGTCGTTCAGCAGGTCGTTTTACAAAGGTCGTAAAATATCCAACTTTATTACCGGGCAATTTTAAATGATGGATCAGCAGAATCGCCTCGGTGGTGTAACAAGTCCGTATTCAACATTTATCTTCGTCCTCGAAAATTAATCGCTATTTTAATTTTAAGCAGATAGGAGTGGCTTGTTCTCTAGATTCTTCGCAGGGCTGTAGTTTGCAGGGTGGGAATAGTCAAGTACTTCTCAAGCTTAGGAGGTAATGGACGCAAAGAGAGCCAAGTTTTTTTTTTTTTTTTTTTTTTTAGTATAAGTTCGATTTTAAATGATTAAAAATTCATTAAACGATTCTAAAATACAGCCATTCGGTGAATTAAAACATTATTTTCAAGCAAACAATCAAGTTTTCGGCATAAACATCGTCAGAGAAACATTTAAAATAAAGAAGCGGCTGCAGCGACGACCCAGTTGCAATCTGACTTCTGTATACTTCTGCCACTTTCGGAAGTGTTGATGCGCACGCTTCTATCACGGGCTGCAACAGAGATCTCTATTGTACAATCTGAGGATTCTAGTGACCATCACAATTGCCGGTCAAAAATGTAAAACCCTTTAGGCCTAGTATTGGATTTAGGCGTAATTGTCAGCTTTTAGGCAAATTTTACCTGCTGTTTTAATTTCGTAATTTAATTTTTGCTAACGGAGAATTAGGTTCGAAAGTAGGCCTATTCATTTATGTATAAACGGGACAGAAAGCCAATTGGGCTCGATAAGTGTTAAATAAATACGGATGCAAACCTATTTACGTTGCCTTTTGGACTTA
>JAHWFP010141720.1:45150-60823 GCA_023313725.1 Lithobius niger | reverse complement strand
TGCCTCGTCTTGTAATGTGGGCTGAGGAATAGCGGATGGAGAGGAGGGATTCGTAACCTGTATGAAATTGTGCTTCGAAGAGATTTATCAACACCAGAGAGATCGATGAATTATTCTTAAGTTTAAAAACAGTGTCTTTATTTTCGACTTTTGAGAGTTGGAAATGTGTTTTCTATAAGTCAGCTAATTTCTCTGTTCGCCGTATTTATTTTTAATGAGGACGGAAATAAATTTGGTTTGCACTTACGTTGTAAATATGTAGATCTACAACTGTCGAAATTCGGCTGTTTCCAAGTCAAGTAATTTACGTTACCGTATTTAATGAACGCAAAATACATGGATTTCATCTCTGAAACAAAATGAATAAGAAGCCCGAAAAAATAGTGCCAAAGAAGCCTGACTACCAATAATAAGCACTCGCGATGTACAATTTCTGACTCCCAATTTAACAAAAAATCTTACTTCTGACTCAAGACAAGGTTGACTGCAGAGCAGAACACAACAAACAGGGAGTAGCCACTGTGACGGAATAACGTCATGGGCTAAACTTTTGAAAATTGAGAGTTAACAATTGTGTATGGTGAGAGCTAACGGTAATCATGGTCCTTCATTGTGATTCTGAACTCGCGGCTTAATTTGGTTAAGAAAACCCTAAACAAAGTGGGATGGGAGATGGGTTAAAAAGGGATTTTAGCATTCCATCCAAATCGCATTATTAGCACTGGCGATAGCCAGTGTTAGTAAGGGTCGACCTAGGACCTCTGTGTTAAACTCTCAACTTTGAGAGCTTATAACTCCGTCAAAAGTAAACATATTTAAACCAAATTTGGAATCTAGCCTTGACTAGTAAAGGCCTGTCTGCAGTCCAAAAATTGTGAAATTCGGTCCAGCCAAACCCGAGATGCAGACAAGGGCCAAATAGACAACTTCTTGTTCAGCTTCTTCTTGTTGTTGTTGTTGTTCTGGGGATACTTTCGTCTGTCCTCTCTACAGGTCAAACCATTTGTCATATAAAGCTGGTTCTTAGCTCATTTTACAGGTATTGCTCTGTAGATGTGCCCTTTTCATAAGGCCTTTTCTAATTGGTCAAGTGGTTCAGGGGTTACGGAGCTCTAAACCACCAGATTGATTGTTTTACATTGTTTTAAACATTGTTATTATGCAACAATACCAATTAGCAAACATCAGCTGCGAGACATAGACTGAAGATTAAAGGATTTGTTTCTATTGTTAACATTGGCGATAGCTAGATTAGTGAGGGTCAGCCTAGGGTCTCTTGTGTTAAACTATCAGCTGTGACCGCCAACTGCACTGTTTTACAGTTTAGCTGCAATTCTAAAAGTAACACGAATTAATAAACAAAAACGGAACGTTAAATGTTTAGAGTAAGGATCTAAAAGTCAAAACCTAGAAGGAACACGGACAAGCTTTGATTCAGTAAGAGGCTGGAAAGCATTAGACCCTTACTACCCGGTGGCCAGCAATAAATACATTTTCATGAAAAACTGGAAATCATCCTACAATGACCCATGTGATGATCAAGTGGTAGTATGGTTATACGTTTCCTGCTTTGCTTTACGTTGAAAATTATTTTTCAATTTAGTAACATGCCAGCATATTCGTAGCAAACAGCATTATGGTAATCCTCTACCATAAATTTACGAAATATAATAAAAATTCTAAAGCATCAAAAGACAAAATGCCAAACTTCACAAGAAAATTGTGTTATTAAAGTTCCAAAACAATATTCTAAGAACAAAGAAAACCTGCTACAACCGTTCATACACACGTTCAGTCCGAAGAGACTAGAACTAATCTAACCACCGGGTAGTAAGGGTCTAATGCTTTCCAGCCTATTACTGACAAATTTTACACCTAGACCCTGACTGTCAAAGCTTGTCCGTGTTCCTTCTAGGTTTTGACTTTTAGATCCTTAGTCTAAACATTTAACGTTCCGTTTTTGTTTATTAATATTATAATAGCTACTCCCGGTTAGTGAGCAGCATGTTGTCACATTGCACCGTTTGTTGTCGCTTTGGTGTTTATTTCTGTTGGGGAGAGGGGGGGGGGGAGATTGAGGCTTAATTGAACCTTTCCGTAGATTCACCATAGTGTATATTCACCGTAGTTTTCAGCATATAATTCATGTCGTAATGTTTCGTTTTGCTACTACTAATCGACATTACCCTTCACGTTGTCGGCCGCAAGGCAATTTTCTCTGGTACCGTGCAAAGAATGAAACGCTCGCCCCTTTCCACTGGTACCGTGAAAAGAACGAACATGCTCTCTTTTTGTCGTTGATGCCGCGAAAAAGATGACCATGCTTACATGCTCACCCTATCGTATTAATTTTGTGTCTTTGCGTTGGCTGTCATAATGACTACCTTCGCCTGTTACTGACCCTCGTTTATACTCCGGCCTAAGCGAAATGTGTATTTATGTATATGTGTGTATGTACACATATATAGACAGATGCATGTTGAAGAATCAGCATATACAACGAATTCCTTGGGATGTTGTCAATGCTGACAAATCTATTTGTCAGGGTTTCTTTTTGAGATTGCCTGGTTACAATAATATTTTTTTAAGACTGCTTGGTTAAAAAATGTTTTTAACAATTCCTTTTTACGTAATTACAGTTTCCTTTCCAAAAAACGTATCCACACAAGTCGAGAAATCTAAAACAAATTCATGGAGGGAGTCAAAACCACAGTGGGATAGAAGCGTTTCCGTGGCTGGACAATCCAGTCAGCAAAAAAAAAAAAAAAAAAATAGTGGCTGCAGCGACTACCTAGTGGCAATATTTCCGGATATTAAAATTCATTTTAACTAATATTTGGACGCTGAATCTTATGGTGAAAACCGTTTCTCTCTATCTGGTACCAATCCGGAGTTGGAAAAGGTGACGGACGGACCAAGTCGTTGCTACGGTTTTCTCAGACGTTTTAGTGTACAGAAGACTAAAAAAGTGCAGACGAAGAGAATCTCTTTTTCGAGTGAGTTTAGTGTTTAGGTACTTTTATGCCATGTGCTTGTCACCTTCCACCTTCTTTTCTGTTCTTTTGGCTATGCCAATAAGCGTAAATTCACGATTATTAAAATGGAGTTACAGACACGGTATGAAGAGTATGTTTCAAGCATTTCCTACATGCCACACGCGGGAATCAGCTCTTGTGGGATGTGGGCACATATTGTATTGTTACACTGCAATTGTTTATTGTAATAAAACGTACTTACTACTATTTATAGCATAATTTCGGCAATTTAAGCACTTTATACAATTTATGGGGAATTTATTTTACTTAATTCGTTCCTCTATAGCGTTAGCTCGCCTTAGTTTCTCGTCGTATATCTAGTTCCACCCTTCAGACCAAGGCCTGTGACGTTTTCTGAGACACGTTTATCCCATTAAATTTAAAGGTTTAGGTGCATAATTTTTCCGATGCCATTAGCGTGTTTACCTTCCACAGTGTACACAGATCCCATCCTACAGCTCATGAATAACCATCTTTCTAACACTTTTACAAACGATGTCTCGTATACCTGAGATTTACTGAACCTTCTAGAAATTTCCGGCGCGATCCATAACGTGAGGTCTTCGATGTAATCTGACTATAAGCTACGTGACCTATGGGTTTAGTCTTGTCTTCAAGGGTGGCACGTACATCGTAACCTTCAGGGATTCGAATCGCTCGAGTAGCGTCCTCTGACCTGGCTCGTGACCCCGAGACCGAGGTCTGCTTTCATAAAATTCATGATGGTGCTCTGCTAATAGAAGAGGGGGGTGAAGGCACGTCAGCGACCTCTATCGGAAATTATGGCTACAATCACATGTAATGGAAGTTCTTAAAGAAGAACGGTCTGGTCATCTTCAAGGCTTTGTGTGCTTACATCGTGAAAAAATAATACTGTTTCTCATAAGCGTTAAGCGTCAATGATTACGGGTCGCGTCAATCATTTTTATTGTTAAATAAATAAAAAAATAAAAAATAAATTCCGTGCGAGTCAGCTCTCGAAAAAATCTTTTTTTTTATTACTTTACTATGGGCATTAAACATGCTGGTCTGTAAATAATAACAGCATGTTGTCCAGCACTATGCTGTCTGCACATAAAGGAAGGGCTACTGTTCGAACAAAGAATGCCCAGCAAAAACAACACTTTTACAAACGATGTCTCGTACACCTGAGATTTACTGAACCTTCTAGAAAACTTGGCTAACACTGCGAATTCAGTGTTCGCATTCTTTATAGGCTAATAATCTCCCATTGCTCATTATTATAGGGTAGTTCAACTGACTTTTAACATCACAAGAAAAGGAACTGATTTTATGATTTAATTTTTTTTAGAATCATAATTCATCTTTTTAGTGTATTTCACACATTAAAACCTTGGAAATTCGGTCGTGTTTCATTTTTTTCCGTATTTCATGTTTCTTTAAAATGTCATGTTTCACGCCTGCGAAAACACGGTTTCAAAATACGCCTTTTTCCCATTGTTTTATCGCATTTTAGGGAAGCACCACACACAAAAAAATCAGTTTAATAAACATAAAAACGCAAAAATGAACAGATTTTGTGATTTGATTTTTTGTAGTGTCATTATTCATTTTTATTAGCGTTCACTATTTCACACATTAAAACCTTGGAAATTCGGTCGAATTTCATTTTTTTAGTGTTTCATGTTTTCCTTAAAATGTCATGTTTCATGCCTCTGAAAACAAGGTTTCAAAATACGTATTTTTCCCATTGTTCTATCGCATTTTAGGGAAGCTCCACAAGAGAAAAAAATTCTCCCCGCCCTCCCCCGAACAAAAAAAACATTTCGCCCCCCGCATCAGCTTTTGATGTGCACACGTATGAGAACCAAGGCATTTGTTTTTATCTGCGTTTCGTGAATACAGTGAAAAACTGCCTTGCAGCAGAAAAGAGTGAACGAGTTAGTCGAACGTATAAGTGAAGTGCAGCAGTGCTAATTGGGTGCAGCCCTTTAATAACTTTTCGTCATGACGTCATGTGTGTGTGATGTCATACGAATAAGACACTATACACTATAACAGGGTGGGGCTGATGCAGCGCTCTCTATATTGTGGCATAGATTAGAACGTTGACTACTGGGATGCCACATCGTACCTCTTCTTAGCCTACGCAGGTCCCTAGCGGTAGTTGCGGCTAACAGTACATTTGATAATGCTTTGCCTTGGTGCTGCTTTGAAGCCAAAAGCATCAGCAGAGGTAATAGTAGCCGCAACTACCGGTAGGGACCCGCGTAACACTGGAAGAAGTAAGGTGCTGTTTCTAGTTAATCTGTGGTTATGGTGTAAACATGTCTTAATGGATAGCGATACCCAAACACTACACTTTCTTAGGGTGCATGTATGCGAACTAGCTGGCCACAAATAGCTACAGGAAGCGTCAAGGCCATCGAACTATCGTATGGGGACAAATATAAGGGGGTGTTTACCCAACGTGAATTTCTCGCTCACTAGTTTTTTCTTGGTTAATATTAAATCTGCTGGCGGCATCTCCCCTTTACCCGAAAATGCAGCTTTCGGGTTGCCAATACGTTGTAACCATGGCAACAACGCGGATGTAGATCTCGTGCCTCGCGACTCAACATACGATGCATGCAACATGACAGCGTCGTTCATCCAAAATCATCCATCATGGCGGCCCACACAGCATAAGCCCATTTCTGTCCTTGTATTTTTATAAATTTTATCTGTATTATTGTGACCAAGGAAATCAAGCAATTGCAATCAATTTCCGAAAATTAAATTTCTGCCATATATGTGTTGTGGTTTTTGTCTTCCGGGGACAACTGGACTTTGATGACAGCGTCGATTTGTGACAACTAGAAAACAATTTTTACTGCTGTACACGACGAAGGACTGATTTCTGAACGCCGGCATTCGATAGTTTGTGTTCGATTCGATAACCCCGAAATAGACGCCATGTTGGACTTTAAATTCACGCTGCGGGCAG
Source organism: Lithobius niger (assembly GCA_023313725.1). Lineage (NCBI taxonomy): Eukaryota > Metazoa > Arthropoda > Chilopoda > Lithobiomorpha > Lithobiidae > Lithobius > Lithobius niger. The sequence goes on along the minus strand of JAHWFP010141720.1, from coordinate 54,841 downwards.
CTGTTTATTCTACCGTCGTCTGATCAATGCCAGAAGCTGTCGTTTGAGCGAGAACAGCAAATTTTGGAAATAGCGTGAAATGGCAACAACGTTGTGGCAAGGTTTAAGATTACTGTTGTCTTAGTTCTTTATCCGTCTTGTTAGTATAGGTTATCAGCCACCTTTCCGAGGAGTGAGATATAACAATGTCGAGGCCATTGTTGTATCTCTCCGAGGAAAGTGGCTGATAACCTATTCATCATCCAATTTCACGGTCTCAGTCCGACAACAATAGTGTAGCACGCACACAACAAAGGATGAATCGTGCTCACGTTCCTTTGCTGAAAAAGACCGACAATACGACAAAGATGTCATTGTTGACAGCATTGTTATTCCTTGCTTAGTGTAGGGTTCTGTGCTATTGTTTATTGATTGTAATTTGATTCCTAAGTGCCCCATAACCGTTCATACCGCGGAAACTCAACGACGAGCAGCCCCTTCAGATAACCTATCTTAAATTTTTTTTAGGCGAAGTTGTTTGAAGAGGCTATTCGGCGTTGAGTTTCAACGGTACTGAGTCGTAAATAACCTTTACAGTTTAGTGTCATTCTGTTTTCGTGCTATAAGAAAAAATAAATAACAAAACGAAAGCATTTTTTCTTGCTTAAGCAAAACAAGCTCTTCACGGTGCTCTTCTTAATTTTAACCGAGACTGAACCTCCTTTTTAACATCTGGAGCAAGCGTGATGTTTTTAAATTCATAAGCAAGCGTGATATCCAGGCGTGAAATCCGATATCACTCCTCCTTTTGCATCTCAGTCCTAAACCATTGTTGCAATATCGTCGTGTTCCATTGTTAAAGGACGACTGAGATCGTGAAATTGGGTGATAATTTATAATACATTTAATTTGTTATCTATTACCGCATTCATTTAGTAGAAACGGGAAACTAATCGTAACTAAATAACGGTTGACTAACAAATAGCGTTCGGCGAGGGAGAAGGTCTCGTTGCATGGCGCGTTTACGCAACGAATCGCCTTTGCATTCTCCCAGGTGGAAGCTAAAAAATCATCTGATATTCCAAGATGGGCGGCATAAGCTCTGCCTGTTCGGAACGAAAATAGTCTATAAAGTGAGTTCAGAAGTGACTTTAAAAACTGTTTTGTCAGGAGGAATACTTTTTTTTTAGTGTCACGGATTATAAGACCGCAAGCATTTAACTCAAATGATGCCGAATTTATCTAATACAGGTAGCATTGTTAACATGGCAACAACACCTTTGCCATCGCGATTGAATTCTAGCTGTGTGTGCAGAGACGACGCGCCTTCTTCAGCCGCTGTGGAGTCTTTCCACAGTTATTCTAGAAAGCTCGTACCCCCTCCCTTATAAGGAAGTTTCCGATATGAATCTCTGTGTTAGCCCCTTGCTGTTATACAGTATATCTCACTAGTCCTGAACCAGGTAGGCCTATATGGTATAGGCCTATACAGTGTTTACGCCTATACCATATTAGGCCTAAGGTGTACAAATCAGCAAACTCTGAGCAAACTTTGCAACTAATAGGACAAAGGACCCAGGACTCGAACCCAGGACTTTCCTCTGGGTGTAGTATAGGCCTATACCATATAGGCATACCTGGTTCACGACCTCTGAGACATATACTGTAGACTTCTTTGCTTCTAAAGACATATGGCAACGTTTAGGTAATTTAGATATGCTAGCTTTAAATCAGTTGATCTGCGGTTAAAAGAAATTATTTAAAAAGAAAATTTCTTCAATATATCTTTTAGAAATTCAACAGCTTTAGAAGTATTTGGTTATTTATTTGTTTTTTTTTACCAACCTGGAGAAGATTTTATTATTGCCCCCCTTTGTTTACTTCGAATGCCATGTTGCTTCTGTTGCAACGTTAGATTTACATTATTCAAGAAAAGTTGAACGCCACGCCACTGCAGCAAAACCACATAGTCCAAGTATTAGTAAAATAATATTTTTTTCTTTTACCGTGTATCAGTATGCACTTCAGACTTTTAGTGGACAGTGGTTTTTATAATGCGGTATCTCCTGTATAACAAACATCTCACCGAATAATGGACTTTCATGGGCAAGGGCGATGATCCTGTCCACCAGCCACGAAGACGAAGTTTAAGATTTGCAAAGTATGGGTAATTGGTATTTGGAAGAAAGAAGATAGCAATGGGTTTGTGGTGATCATCGAGTCACTGGAAAATGGCATTTCAGCGCCCAATGCCCATTCGCTGCCCCTCCCCCAACCCCCCAAACCTCCCTTCTTCCTTCTCGATAAGCAACGACGAAGCGTTCGGCCTGGCAACGTCGTCTTCGTAAATCTCGGCGCGTTTCCAAGTTTTATCAGGAACTCGGGTCTCCTAAGGAACGGGCAAGGATTGAATTAAGTTTGTGAAATGGAGCCCAAATGTCGTCCGTTGCCTGTCCACGGCCTCTTCCCGCCCCGAGCATAATTTGCTCGTTCTCCTGCCTGCGTCAGCCGGAAGCGCCATAAAACCCGCCGCCGGAAGCCATGGATGGCCGACATTACTCACTTCCGTCCACAGTGTTGCTAGCAAAGAGAATAGTTGAATGCCAGAAGTTGGACGGGAGAGAGAATGAGGGAGAGAGAAGGACATCCTGTTCTATCTTGGCTTTGCAAGAACTTGGCACCTCATATTGGGAACCACTGGCCTGCAACAACACTTAAAACAGAACCAGTTTCTTTCAATGTCGTAAATTTTCGGGGAAAAAAAGTTGAGAAGCGTGTTAGTCGAAGAACCGTTCTGACGTTTTATGGTTTACATTTAAAGTTACATTTTATCGCTTAATGGTGTGTATTTCACGTACTTCGTCACATTTTAGTCTGAAACCCTGGCTAAAATATCACGAGGTACACGTATTGTTGAGAATCGACACAATTTTTCGAATCCTGGGAACTGCCATTGTAGGGATATTTAGAAAGATTGAGGATAGTTAAATGATATTTAGACATGAGTTAGACGATTATTGATAGGGTCTAAAACGGTGTAACAATAGCTTCAGAAGTATTTCAGTAATGAAAAAACTTTTGTTAAACTAAGTTTAATTTTCGTATTCTGTCAGTTAGGGACCAGCCATTAATTTTTGCCATCAGATTTTCGATGATGATCCCTCCCCCTTCGACACCCTGAAAAAATCTTGTTCTCCCCAACTCAAGGTCCATAAATGTGTCCTGGTGACCCCCTCCCCACTCCCAAAAAAAGGAGCTTTTCGTATGCCTGTTGAGGCTGTCTGCAGATGATTTCTTTCAGCCAAATTAAGTGGATGCACTCCACACCAGACAAGTTACCACTAGTTGTGAGGAAAACGTGCCTCTTTTTTTACGAAAAAAAACCGTTGTGTTAAAAATGTTCTATGAACCACCGATGTTCCTTACATCCATCTTGTGTCGAGTTTCATACAATAAGTATGATGAACGCACTATTTGTTTGTATACTACATCCGTAAAATATACACCTGAAAGACAGAAGAAGTCAAGAAATCAGGAGGCAAGGCTTTACTAGAAAGTTTATTAAAAAAAAAATCTGTACTTGTATAGTACTGGTACTAATAGCTTCAAAACCTTGTAAACACTCACATCATGGGGGATCTGGGACGTTGAGACGTGTTTGGAAATTCAGATTGCTGAAAATGTCATTTTTGAGGTCCAGAAATAATTTTTCTTCCAGTCTGGTCATTTTTTTTTCTTACCCGCCCTGCCTTCTTCGGGACAAAAAATACAAAAAAATGTATGGCTTTCCCCCTCGAGAGGGTCCAAAAAAGTCATGCCCCCCCCCTCAAGAATTTTCACCACCTCCCCTCCCTCTGGCATCGAATAATGACCGGTTCCTGAACAGATAGGCTGTGTGTAAGCATTTTAATCACATGCAACAGGTAATTTGTTTACATAATGGGGGGAGAACTAATCGATACGAAGTGAAGCTTTCGACCATCATTGTCTTTGCTCTTCTTTTTTTTTTTTTGGCAACTTCTGATCATTTCGAGTGATTTCTCGTTTCCATACGTTATAGCACATTTAAGCAATGGCTCGCTTTTGCATTCTAGCACACAGAATTTAATTACGATGGCAGAAGTATCATTGCCGTGGTAGTAAAGTTACCTGGGTTAGCTAAATCCTTTGAGTAAATGCTTGCAATCCTATAATCCGTGACAACAAGATAAACAATTCCTCCTGACGAAACAATTTTCCCAGCCGCTTCTGAACTCCCATTATTGACTGATTTCGATGCGAGCCGGCAAAGCTAAAACCACCGCCATGTTGGAATTTCGGATGATTTCTAGCGACTAGCTGCGAGGATGCAAAGGCGAGTCGTTACGTAAACGCGCCTTTAAGCCTTTCGGCACGAATCTTCATTCCCGAATAATTTGCTTTGGGAGTTTTAAACCCTAGCAGGAAACAAGGAATGGCGTACGTCTTTTCTGACGCAGTACTAACGCCGTAGTGGATGGAACACTGCAGTGTGAATGGAACTGGAACGGTCTGAGAGACTTCATTTCTAACAGCAAGCCACTCAAAACCAAGTCACCAAAAAATGTCGGCCTTTGGAGGCCGCAAATTTCTTTTTTTTTTGGCAACTTCTGATCATTTCGTGTGATTTCTCGTTTCCAGACGTTATAAAAAAAAAAAGAACGCCGCAAAATCCATTCAACCAGGGTTAATATCATAGGTTAATAAAATAGAATCTCGAATAGAAGGTGACGGCCAATCAGATTAGAGCTTTTTGAAGGCCCAATCGGCAGATGTTAAGTGGAAGATACCACCATCAGGACAATTGTTTTTTGCCGCATGAGGGAGGAAACCGGAGTACCCGGAGGAAACCCTCATACAACGGGCGGGAAACAACCGGAGAAAAACCCCGTACATATACACTTCACTTCACCTGGATCGAACTGTAAGAAACTGAGATGAACTGCTATAAGTCCAAAAACGCCTATCGAATCTGACGCCCTAGTATCGTTCATCCAGGAAAAGTACGAAAAAGTTAATCCTATTAGCCAAGTTAATCGCACTGACTAATAGTTCAAGCTAAATGAAGTTTCAAGTTTTCATTTAACGTCCAAAGTATTATTCGGAGCGATTAAGTTGGTTAATAGGATTAACCTTATCGGCCTTTTCCTGGTTGAATTATATCATTTCCTTCAAAGGCCGACCCCTTTTTGAAACTTGGCTGCTTCTCTTATGCCAGTTTTGGTTTTCGGTGGATATACAAGTTTCATCGGACTGTGAACGTAGAAAAGGTCACACCGTCTTTTCTTCATCTCGACCTTTTTTCTTGAGGAATTTTGTGTATACATTTTCACATTGATAATTTTAGCGTTTGCCATTGCCTAATTGCCTAATTGCCATTGCCTTACATCATCCAAGTTGACACGGTTTGGTTTATTGTATATCCATGCTGCACATGCTTAAGTTTCTTCAATCCCATTTTTACGCATACTGGCTAACAAACGTTGATTTTCGTTCACTTCGCTCACTCAATCAGCACATCCCCTTCAGTTGCTCCTCCCGACGTTAATGTTATTCGACGCAATGAAGCGTATATTCATCTCATTTTTTTTCCTGGTGGAATTTTGTCTATACATTTTCACATTGTTGATTTTCACATTTTCCATTGCTTAATGGCCGTTACTTCATCCAAGTTGACATTGTTTGGTTTGTTGTGCGTCCATGCTTCACATGCTTAAGTTTCTTCAATCCCATTTTGCGTGGACTGGCTAAAAAAAACTGATTTTAGTTCACTTCGCTCACTCAATTAACAAATTCCCCTTCAGTTGCTCCTCCCCCCCCCCCCTCGAGGTAAATGTTAATCTATGCAATAAAGCTGGATTTGCTCACTCAATCAGCGCTTCCCCTTCAGCTGTTTTGTTTATGTTTGCACCTTTCCCTTACAGAGAACGATTAAAGATTTTGGCCGCTTTGGGATTTATCCTCGACATGATATGATATGGTTTTAGCTCCTTACAATTAATCATACGCTGCCCAGCCACTGTAGAATATGTCTTGGTTCATTCGGTTATAGCCACAATAATGGAAACAAAGAATGGCTTTAAAATGAAATTGCGAGGTTTACGAGAAACCCTACGCAATCACGCAAAGATTGAATTCCTCGTAGGAAAGTCGACGTTCCATGGCGAATAATCCATCAAACCATAGCTTATCTTGTGTAAGAGCTTTCCAACACAAACCTTCCACTGCGGGGAAAATGTGTTCGAACCACGCAAAATGCATGGCTTTTTTTTTTTTAATATTCACAGTAAATAATTCTTTAATTAAGTCATCAAGAAGCACACAGCGGTTCCTGTTGCTCCAGTTTTTTTACTATTTGTCGAAATTGGGCTGGTAACTCATTGCTCACTTCAAATTTCGGCGTTCTTTTCAAGTTTTTGTGAGTCACATTCAGTAGCTGCTCGCACCATTCAACAAGTGACCAAAATGCTGGCCTGACCCTATACTTTCCACATTATTTTTTCTTTCACACGAGCCTCAAATCAAGCGTCACTCATTGAAAACAGGTTCGTATTGTGTGCGCGGTGTATCTTGAGTCCTGCAAGTATTTTGTGAGCGGCTACGTCTTCCTGGATGGGGTGGCTTTAATCGATGGCCGCCATTGTTTTTGTAACCATCTTGGATATCAACAAGGCACTCTGATACTGAAAACGTACAATCGATTATCTGTGTTCGTTCTACGGAGAACTCAAGATAGGCCGCGGACACTATAACATATACGAAAGAGATTTTTTAAATATTAAAATGTAGCTAGGTTCGATTGACCTTTTAGAATCGTTCAAGCGCTTATTTTTGGTTATCAAAACACTAGAAAATCAGCTTAGTGTCTAGTTTTCAAGGTTGTTTTGTTTTAATTTGGTGACTGTTATGCTACAGAGAAAGCAGTAGCTGTGCTGGAAACATATGAAAAAGCATAAAAAGGATTAAAATAATTCTCAATTCAAATTTGAAGTTTCTATTAACCTTTTAATATGGCTCACAATCATTTGTTGTGCTTGTTCGTTATAATTTCTGCTTTATGAGGAGAAAGAAATCAGGCACACTACCCCATCTGGAAAAATGGAAGAAATAGTTGGCCTAGCGACAATAGTGAAAACAGAAACTGGGGACAAAACCAAAAGACAGTACGACTTTCTGATTTACAGAACGTATTTGTTAGTATGAAAAATGCATAGCGTACAAGGCAAACACACAAGACGTCATTTCTTGTAGCTAATTTAATGAAGTAACCCAAGTTTGGAATATCACTGACGTCTGCCCAAGAACTTCATCTACTTTTTATCTTTTCTTATCCGGCTGTCTCATTTCCACAGAATTATTGCATTAAATTTTCCGTCTCTGTAAAGCTTTGCAATCTCGGGAAAGTATGGAATGAGTGGGCACCCCTTGCCACGATTTTTTGGAAACAACATCGCTTCTTAATTGCTATGAATGGGCTGGGACGAGTCCTGACGCGGTAGGTGACACTGCGTAAACAAAGTCTTACTAAGTCTCAACCAAACTTTAAAAAACCTTTATTTACGAATGTTTATCCCTTCCGCATAGTACATGACTCAAATTCTACCTGGTACAGACGGAGCGTGGCAAGGCTGTCTCTCGTCCCCACATACACACTATGGAATTCAATAAGTTATCTAGTGTTCAACAAGCCCTCCGAACTAAACACAAACTAGATAAATTTTGTCCTCTTCCATGTATAATGAAACCTACTATTTCTACAGAGTTAATTATCTTGAAACCTTTCTAATTCTACTTCACAAAGACTGTTCAAATTTCAAGATGCCCTTCCACTCAACACCAGGAATTATTATTTTTTTTTTTACTAACACTCCACATTTGGTTACTCAGCAAACCAGGTCCTTAAAAAGTTGCAAAAACATATTTACCACCAGCAAATGAATATGTAGATGCAAACCTATTTCCATTGCCTTTTGGACTTAAATGTCCGACTACCTGAGCGGGAATTGAATCCACGAACTTTGAGACCACCGTATGAAATTATACCATACTGCCACGGCCCCCTTTTTGGACGTGTTAATATGAATTAGCGATAAAGCTTCAACTTTTGGTCTCAAAGGTGGAAGGTTCAATTCCCGCTCAGGCAGTCTGACATTTAAGTCCAAACAGAAACGAACATAGGTTTCCATCTGTATTTATTTATGCCTACCGCTAAGCTAGCCGATCTGGGTTTCCGTTCTGTTTATTTTACAGCCAGTAGGTAATACCCGTGTGGGGGGCAGTGCGTCTGTTAGCTATGCTATTTAGAAAATAAAGAGATTGGGAGGGTGGAGGGGGGGGGGTATGCGTCTTTAACCATTAAGCATATGATTACGCATTAACTGAGCCTACAGGAAAGGAGGGACGGGACACCGGAAGTGAGGGACGGGAGGAAAAGGGGAGGATTCCAGGAAGAAAAATTGCCTGTCGCAGTCAATGTTCAGGCAACTCCGACCGAAAACTGGGAAACAACCACGGGGCAAAACTAAACCACTGGCGAATGAAAACCCGGGCGAAACCAGGTACGATGCCAGTAACTAGATAAAAATAACAGAATTAGAAAAAACATAGGTGCATGAACCTAACATAACCTAGCAGACAACGTAAGAAAAATTGTTTCAGAGTATGTAAGACGGCGACATGACGGTCGGCATGACGTATTCCCAACATTGATTATTTATTCTTCAAGCCATTTCTATGTAGTTTTAATGTAACTTTTATTCTTTTTTAAAACAAAAATTCGAGGTTGTGGAGTTTGAGCTTTTGGGTACTCGTGATTTTGAATTTTTCTGATTTCGGATTTTCGTAAACAAATAAATAAATAAATAGACCGATAATGATCAGGAGAACGGAAGGGCCGGGGTCATTGACACCGATCCTGCACAAAAAAAGAACAGGGGAAATGTCAAAGTTTGGAAATTTCTTTTTAAAAGATTATCAAGTGGATGTTCATCCGAGCGACGTCTAAATACACTAAATGAGAGGGAATTGGTCCAAGCTTCCGGAAAAGAATTCCCGAGTCATGATTGGAGATTTGGAGATTGTGTTCTTCAGCATGCTGGTTTCCAACATTGTCGGTCTACTTAACTGTTATTTGCAATGCTTAGGGAGCTTAAAGCGGTTTCCAATACATTTCCGTATAAACCAAAACAAGACGTAAAATGATAATGCTGAAAAACCACATGAGCAGTCCATGTAGTCCATTACGCAGAACCGCTAACCATTATCAAACCGGCCAACACTATTTATTTCCTTAATAACAGGCTAAAGCACTCTATAAAGGTGCATCGGGTGGCATGGTCCGTTCCTTGACCGTCTGGGAGTCTAGACTGTGAATAACCTCAAAAGTAAGCATGATGTTGCGTATGGGCTCGAGTCCTTCTCAGAACAGAATGTCTCATCTGTATTTTTAGACTGTGACCTAATTTTAGACAGTTAGTTATTTTTAGACAATGATGCAATCCCGTTAATATGCAGGGTGAATAGTTAAGTTGTGACCCACCTTGATAACTAAAGTATACTACTGAGCTGTATGTTATGAGACCCGGGTGATGTGATGAGGCCAAGAGAGGCCATTGATTGGACAAGAAATGGATGACCTTGCTACCTTCATTAAATATGCATCACACACCATGAGTATAAATTAGGAATATGTAGG
>JAHWFP010141720.1:32631-44750 GCA_023313725.1 Lithobius niger | reverse complement strand
GTTAGCTCGAATATAAGATGTAACGAAACTGTAACCCAGACACGACTAAGACCGAGGGTGCACGGTGGTTTCTTATGTCGCTTTACCTTACGTCGATTTACCTTACGTCGACTTGAACTCAAATCACGTTAGGAGAGAGGTGGTTACACGGACATACAAGTTGGAGTGAGTTAAAACGGCAACAGGTACACGGTAGTTCATGCTAAGTCGATGTATCGTCGTGTTTATCTAATCCCCCTCTCTTCCATGTCCCCAGTCAACTAGCTGGGCTTTCGACTTCGTTTTAAGGAAGTGACAGGTTCCGCCCTAGCTTCGTGAAGTTTACGCGCATTCGTTTCAACCAATCAAAGGAAGGTTGTCGTTTGAGCGACGTAGAAAATGGGTTTGAGGTGGGTACACGTAGGTTGTTAAAGCGCTTCAACTCCTTATGTCGACGTAACGAGGTGGTTTGTGGTAAAGCGACTTGAAAGTGGTTTTAGGTGGTTACACGGACGTTCTTAAAGTGCTCTCAGCACTACATCGACGTACGTTAAGTCGACTTAAGGTGAAGAGACGTAAGAAACCTGGGTGTACCCTCGGTCATAGTCTCAGTATTCCAACGTAAGCTAATTTGTGTTGTTACTCTGCCTTAATTACCGACGTTACACCTTTTTGTCTCTTTGCAATTTTAACGCAGCAGTCAACGACCACCCTATCACCACTTTGCCTTGGCATAAAGGATAGTTCCCACTACTGACGATGTGTCAATGTTTTGCTGACCAGAACGCCCAAATAAAATGGGCACCATGTTTGGCCGAGTTGGTCCGTCCACTTGACCGAGCAAAAGATGCCCGTACGTGCCGTCGTCAGGGCAACCGGTGTGTACAAGCTCGTGAGAGAAGGTAGTAGGTGGCATTACCTCTTGGCTTTGTAGAACCGGACGAAAAGGCTTATCGGGCAGGCAACAACCTGTTTTCCTCGCTTAAGTTTCCGCCTTCAGGGCATTCTGGTCCCTTCCTTCCCCATTTCCAGACCAACGATTGCTTCAGCCATGGCAACCAAAGTGGCGTGGTACAGACTTGGAGATGTTTCTTGAGTGTCACAGACGAAATTGAGCCAATCTGTTAGCAAGTTGCAGAAGGTAGAGAGGGATAGTGGAAACACGTGGGACCAGGCCAACTTATGTGATTAATAAACTACAATTGGTTAACTTAATTTTTTACAGCTTTGTGAACGGGTCCCTTCTTGACTTTCACACTCATATAGTTCATTTAGACTTAAAGAGTCCTTTGTGATTCTTGCGTTCCCAAAGATGTGTTCAGTTTTGACAACAAGGGAGTTCACAGACGTTTCTTTTATGTTATAAACGAATTTGGGACATTCTGATGAACAGCAAACTATAAAGAACTAGAAGTGCCAGAACAGCGAGCGTATCATAAAAAAAATACGATCTTGAGCCCACGAGTGGTGTTTGATGCACCATTAGCAACATGAGGATGGTTTGTTGTCTCATGTGTTTGTCGCCGAAGGCGTATATCCCAGCTGTGCATTTTTGCGCACACTGGCTAATATGTGTTGATTTTCGTCTGCTTCGCTCACTCAATTAGCGTGCTCAAGCATCGTTTACACAATTATTATCCCGTCTGTGTATCCCATCTCCGAAAGCCTGTATACCCCCTGGCGCCTTAGGCTTGGCAACACTAGGGGTTAGGCCAAGGGTGAAAGGGTTAATACAGGGAAGGGTAAAAGGGTTGCGGCAGGGGTTTTGTAACACCAGCATTCCCTTCTAGTCAGGAGAGCGCTGACGTTGAAAAATTTGCTAATGATGTAAATTTGTTGGCTTGATTGGTAACGATGATCATCTAATTCTATAAACTGCCACGAGTGTCTATGGGCTGGAACATAGCAACTACCGATTTCAACTGGTTAATGCTTCTTCTTCCGTAGTGATTGTAAAAGTGCGCCATTGTGTTAGAGTCTTTTGAACAATTTCTGCGTGTTGTTAACGAATTTAAGAACCTTGGGGTTTGCTTCTCATCCGACCTAAAATTCACTACCCACTGTTGCCTTAACGTTCTTGCCATGGCCGCAAGAACGGCAGGACAGCCAATTACGTGTTGCAGTAAAATGGTCTAAGCTAGAATTCCTTAACACTTATTGTGTTTTGACTATTACGAAAACCAAGGAAGGTTGCAGTCTCAGGCAGCGAGTTCCAAACTTTACCTACTCATCCCGGCCAAGATGGAGAAATAAACAGTTTCGATGAGTGCTTCCTAATTTATTTAACTGGTTAAGGTTGACGAAAGACACAGTCACGGGCAGCACGCCATGTATACTTTTAATTGTTAAAAATAAGGCCTGGCTTCAATGTTCGCCGCTTTAGCGACTCTAGGTTGACAGTTTGTAGCGTTCATGGTATGGGATATTTCGCAGTCCATGCAGAACCTTTTGTGAATCTATGCTGGACTGCTTCAACCTGGTCGATGGCCTTAAGTAGAACTGGAGACAACACCGGGCTGGCATTATCTAGGAGTTGTGTGATGAAGACTTTAAAGGCTCACACCTTGGTATTTTGGGCGCAAGAAGCAGCCACCGTAGTTAACCATGGACATTCGTAGGTCGTGGCCACAACAATTTTACTGCAGTGAAGGCGAGCTTCAGATTGGAAGTGAGCCAGATCCCGAGGTCCTATACTTCGTATATGTTGGTAAGTGGAGAATACCTAAGAAGTAAGATGATATAATATTATTTTTATAAATATGTAAGGTATGGCAATTAGATGTGGAAAATGGAAGTTGCCACATGTTAGCCCAACTCCAAACAGAAGTTATTTCTGCTGATAGTAATTTTCAGTCAGCCTTGTTTATAGTAAGTAAGTTCACAAACAGTAATGGCCCCAAAGTGGAGCCTTGGGGAATGCCACTGATGACCTCCAATCGAGCAGGGAAAGAGCCTCTAGCTAAGACCTTCTGCAGTGTACCAGAGGTGAATGCCGTAATCCATTTTAGAAGTAGGTTATCGAAACTGGAATGTACTAATTTAAATAACTGTTTTGAAAAAACCACGGCCTCAAGTGCTTTCTTAAAGTCAAAATAGATTCTGTCAGACGGCACAACAATGTCAGTAAAGCTTGTCTACCTGTAGAGCACCCTTCAATAAATGGAGAGTAGTTAAATTTAAACCAGAAGAACTTTAAAACCAGAAGAAATACAAAAGCTGTCGTAAAAGGTTGTAAATTACGCATTAATGTCGTCTTCGTCTTCAGTAGTGTAAGTTGGTCCCAAACGGTCGAAAACCAACAAAGGTATAAGTTTCTACTTTAATTCGGTCAGATCTTTGAGTCGTTCGACAATAGTGTTTGGTCGATAAGACGTTTGCGTAATTAGACCCGGCGAAGACTATGGAGGAGCAATTTTAATTGGAATCCCACGCAGTATTTGGAGGTCTTGAGGGGAGCTGTTCTACTCTGATTCTGGGCCAGGTCCAAGTTACAGAATGATACCTCCAGGTTCGAATATGGGAATCCCCAAAAATGATGGGTTATTCCCTCCAAGATTGAGTAGATATACTGAGTTTGGTGGTTAGAGGTTGTGTACGGGGTGGATGGTCAAAAGAGTGGTCATTGATTATCACGGTGTCCGTTTTTGTATAGAGACGAAATGCCCCTGCAGCAGTAGTCCACATGTTCGTGTGAGAATCCCGGACATTTTGAGCCTTCTTGAGAGTAGGTCGTAGCTGACCGTACCGCGGGTTACTTTTGGTGGTAGTGTCTCACCACTTGTCTTTAATAGGCCCTTCTTTGGCAACAGCTTGTGATGTGGTACTAACACATCCCTGGTTACAAGAGATGTCTGATGTCAGTTCCTTTTCAGCTCCGTTACTCTCATCGCAGGTTGCAGGATCTTTATTGGTTGTCGTGTAAAGAAAATATAGGTGAAAGGAGAGGAGTGCGGGCGCTTATTCTGTCGTATTCATTAAGGCAAAAAGAAAGATTTGGAAGAAAATGGTTTTAAAACGGGGTGTTTGGGTTCTGGGTGCAAAATAACAATTTTGAAGTAAAAAGTTTGGACAACCTTAGAAACTATGACTGGTAGAAAACATAGCTAGGGTTAGTGAAAGGGGTGAAAACTGAACAGGGAAAAAAAAAAGAATTAATAAAAATAAATAAAATTAACACACTACCTAAAATCAAATCAGACTTGCAAGTGAAAGTTTTTTACTTCGATCTGAGCAGAGCACTTATAATTCTCGAAAGGCCATCGTTTTTAAACAACTTCTTTCGCTGTTTTGTCGCACGCTGCATTATAAAATCTATTTTGTCGTCGCGCTGTTTTGTCATCGCGTTATTTTCTCATTGTGCTGTTTTGTGGCTTGCTGATGTGCCGTGCGCTGTATTGTCGTTGCGCTGTTATGACGTGGCTATTTTGTCGTGTGCCGTTATTTCCACGGTGGTTTGACGGGGTACCAATATTAAAACACACTCTTGGCCTCAGGTTTCACGATTGGAAGTTTCCTATTCGAATTTTCAAGTGTTCCCCTTCCCATAGCATACTTATTTTGCTTCTAAAATAGTAGTGTTTAAAAAATTGTGTCGGTTCGTGTAGAAGGGTATAAGTTTGCTTAACGACTAAGATGAAAATTAGTTTAGAAAAAAGTGACGCAGGGTAGTACGTGTTACCTGGTTTGTGAATACTGACAGTTATTTCCAGGAGTACTCATTCTTGAAGTACACTTGTTTTATTTCAAGGTAGAAGCCAAGCCAGAAGATAGCGTAAGACCTGCAAAAAAATGGTCCAAGACGCCAAGTGACTTCATCTGTGTTTCAGATTAGGAAATATGTATTTATCGTCATGAAAGTTACGATTTAGAGTCTTTGTCGCAATTCTTTGCTAACGCCATAAATAAGTTAAGCCAATAGTAAATCAATATCAGCTTTTTGTAATCGATTAACCCACATTCTTTATTTTGTGGCTGCGGTTATTTTTTCTCAGCGTATCCGCATTTATTGCTGTACTGGCCAAAGGGATGAGATTATTGCACACGAATGCAGAAAACAGATTATAGTATATCTGAGGAAGATTCGGGGGTGAGGGTTACAATTATATTTGGATAGGGAAGGACAATTACCCCGAGGTGGCTAACAAACACTGTTAACATCAAGTTATAGACAAGGGAAAGGGTCAGGCAGAAGGGCTATACATATAAAACAGGTGAGGGGGTGCAGTAGGGGAAAGCAATTGCCCTGAGGTGGCTAACAAAGACTGATTTGGCTATAAGGTCTTCACCAAGATAGCCTGTATAAAAGTAAAAGGGAAATTATAGTGTAGAACCAAACCAATAAGCAAACAGTTTATAAGAACAACGATAGTAACGCGATTGCCATACTAAATTAGTTAGTTACCTTACTTCATACTTAAGCATGCCGACAATGCCAGGTTTTGCCACGTATACCGCAGATTCGTTGTAATTTTTTTTCATATATAGAGTTAACAACGCCCAAAATAAATACGCTCTGAAAGACCGCATCTACGAAATAAATAAGATGATCTATCGTTTCATGCTGTAAAATTGCATTTACGATGGTTTATACTTTGTCTGCTAAGCTATTTACTGTGAATTCCTTTTTTATATACGTAATTTGGTGAACAATAAATTTAATTATATTTGATTGTTTATTTCTGGAATTCTGTTGTAATCTCGCGTTTTTTATCATGGGTTGCTCAATAGAGCCATTGGGTTTTGTTTGATCAGGGTTCGACATTACTCAATGCGTTCACAGCGTTTGTTTTGGCAGGTCTTTTGAAACAGACAGACCTCGGAATCGGTCCACAGACAGACTTACGATAATGGAATTGTGTTCATCGAGCTGAAGCCCGTGCTAAACACGCGTGGTGTTGGCTGCCCCGTTTGCAACATTTCGTCGCTCGTATGTATGTCCAAACCTTTAGCCCGCCGGCTTTGTCATTATCTTGTAATCCCGTGTCATTTAGCGTGGATTGCTCACTAGACGATTGCTTAATTTCTTCGTCTCATTCGCTCTCTCAATCAATGCATCCCCTTTAGTTGCTCCTCCCCCCCCCCCGGCGGTTGGTTTGGCTTTGCCCCTTTCATAACCCCCCTCCAGCTGGGTAAACGGGAAAAAAAATCCCCCCCCCCCAAAAAAAAATCCACGGATAAAAATCCAGGAAAAAAGATCCAGAGGAAAAAAATCCAGAGGAAATAAAATCCAAAGAAAAAAGATCCAACGGAAAAAAAATTCCACGGAATAAAAATCCAATTTCACATCTATCTTTTGGCAGGTACGATTCTATCATACAGGATTAGGGCTCACTTCTGATTCGTCTTTCCATTGCCAGAAAATTGTAGCACTGGCTTTCCGTCGACTCGCATTTGTAAATATACGTATTTACCTCCGGTAATTTACCTCTGGCCGTCACACGTGAAGATAACGCGTGTATTAGGTTATCCAATAAGCCTTAATTGCTCTGGGTGTGTTTAGTGAACCCAAATGACGCCGGTCTTACTTACGGCTGATAAACGTTAATTTTCGTTCGCTTCGCTCACTCATCACTGCATTCCCCTTCAGTCGCTCCTCCCACTTTTTTTTCAGATTTATATTCCCCCTTTTTGATCATCAAAAGTGACCTTTTGGGGGGTGGCAATATTGGGTTTGCTCGAGTGTTGTTTGTTCCTAATTGTTACGCTCGCCCCTTTTCCACTATGGGATTCGTAGTAGTCGACGAAGCAAAGTTAGAATTGTGCATGGCTCTCCATTTGAAACCCATTCAACTGAGGTTCACGAATTCTGCAGTTAAGAAATAAGAAACTTAATTATGTCGGCCACCCAATTTTGACGCCTCAAAATTAGAGACTTGGTGTGTTTTTGTTTGAACTGTCAGATTTGAAAGCAAAACCGTTGCGTCAACTATATACGAAACAATATTTTGTCGCTAATAATGTTCCTTTCCGCACACCCAAACATCGTTGCACGCCAGCAAAGAACAATCTTATCCATCAAAATTACTGACGATGCACGGTTGCATTGCTCCGTAATTTACTGATCTTTTTTATTAACCTCCTAGGATCTTATTGATGTGATTATAGAAGAAGAATGGTATGAAAAACGTCTAATTTCCGTATATTTTTATTTTTTTGCAGGTAAGTTGTAAAACTGGAAAACGGTGTCGTCTGACAGTTATTTCTTGATGGCAGATAAACAAGGTAAGATTTCAGCAAGTTTCATCGACCAATGAATAGATTTATAGTTTTTTTTCTGTTTGATGTGGACGACAGAAATTGTAGGCATATAATGCCCAAGAATGTATTACTGAAGAAAATATTTCTTATTATTGGTAACGCATTGTGTTAGGCACGTACGCGTATTGCCCAAGAAATGAAAAGTAGGCAACTGCTTATTAGCAAAACCTTCAAGAAAACAAATGCTCGTAAGCAAAGGCTTCAAGTAAAAGCTAGCACTTGCTTGCAAAGTTTAGATTCCACAAGCAATTACGTAGTGGGAAAATGGGGGATTTTCGAAAGGCAAGCGAAGAAGCACGAAAAGTATAACTTCTCTGCTGTTATAGTGACGGGGAATCGTTCTAGCAAAGTCGAAAGTCGTAGCAGATTCTTCACAGATGGACGGTACACCATACATAAAAAGAACAAATGAATGACTCATACACTCAACGTTTCTTTGTTTAGATTTCGCTACAGGTTTCACACCAAGCACAAAGGGACCGTAAATAAAACACAATTAAAAACAGAACCTAATTTTGCTGCGGCCTAACTGCATTAGGGACGGAAGTTTTGTTGGTCATAGTGTCTGTGCCATGGGAGATCTCAGCCGTTCGGCAATTCAGGAATTCCGAAAAACTGGTTTAGACGGTGAGGGAACGAACATTTTGGTTATATCTTTTCACGAATTTTGAAACACTGGTTCTGACGAAAAAGGGATGACAATTTTGATTCCCGTAATTCACGAATTTCGAAAAACTAGTTCTGACGATCAAGCTCTGAAAATTTTAGTTCCAGCATTTCACGAATTTCGAAAAACTGGCTCCGAACATAAAGGTATGAGAATGTTGGTTCTGGCATTTGACGAATTCCGAAAACTGGCTTCGAAGATAAAGATGGGTATAGTTACAGCACTTTCCGTTAAGTGTTCTGTGACGAAATTAAAGTCAAGCAAAAAGTTACAAATCAAACAAAATACATCATATTTAAGAACTCATTAAAAACGTATTAATTAACCAAAACAAAAAATGTTGCCTTACAAAAAGTTTTAATGAATTTATGAATTTTAACGTTGGTTTTCAAGAAGATGTGGCCGTCCTTAAAAAGCAGGAACAACGAACCTTATAATAGTAGCCATGAGGCTAGGCTGACAATGCGAAACCAAGAATGAGGTCGCCATTTTGTGGTTTTTAAAAAGTACGGCGAGAAGCACGGAGATTGATATGGATTCGGAATTTTTCAGTAGGAATTACAGGGAATAAACTACGAAGAAACGTAACGTAACCCACGTATTATTTGGATTTACTTGTCCTGAGTTAATGTAATACAAAGCAGAGAAGATGCTTAATGAGTAAAATATAACCAAGATAGTGAAAATATAAAGCAAATGTTACCGTTCGTATGAATAAATTTTAAGCAAAACCATTTGCTGCAAGCCGTTAATTGAAAAAAAAACCAGAAGGCCTGGTTCTTTAGAAATGCCTGAAATTTAAACGAAGAATTAAAACAGTAAGAAATCAGCTTCATTGGCTTCAGTAGAAGCTCATAGAAAACACGCAAAAACTTTGTCAATAAAATAAAACAATAAAACACATGGGAGAAACCTAAAAAACCCTAGAATGTATAGTAATCCAGCCCCGCTCTCTACCCGGGGGGGGGGGGTCTGTATACACTTTTATGTACAGAGAATTTCTCTTTGGAATTATTTAAGAGACCACCTAATGAGTTTAAAAAGTGAAGGTAGACCTTTTCTCCCCGGCAATAGGGGAGATAATCAGCTCAAAAAATTAATCTTTGTATGTGTTGAGTTATTAAAGATGCCATCAAAGAAATTAAAACCACACAAAACAATGTTGAGGGATTTTGCCTTAGGGGATATTCCTGACACCAGAAATGACATTTTAAGGCCCTTAACATTCACTGACAGCCAAAAAAAAAAATACTTCAATAAAACCCTGTGGCAACATCATAGGTTTTTTTTTTTTTACACACATTAGGAGCAAATTTAAAGTGAATTTAGAAGATATGCCTAACAAAACATAACGCATTTAAAAAATCATTAAAAATGTAGTTAATTAACTAAAGTAAAAAATGTTGCCTCACAAGAACTTTTAATGAATTTATTTCTTAGAAACAATTCTGTTTGTCTGCAGCAACTCTCATAAATACATGAATGAGTTTGGTTCTGGGCTAGAGGACAGAATCTGCAACATGAAGGAAGCGATGAAGGAAGTGAAGTTTCCAGCCCAAAGGAATAGCCTACAAACTTAGTCTCCGCTTTAGCTCATGTTCTGACTTGTTCATGAGGGATTTAAAAACAAAGATTACACATGATGACAGTGCAAGCCGATTTTACAAACGCAAAATGCTAACTATACCAGTCTAGGTTCTTAGAATGAATGTCCACTAACTATGATGAATGTATGTGCTACCTGACATTGCCAGGTCATTTCAGTCCGGAAATCTTAGCCATGAAATGGTTTGTGTTCTTTTTCAAGCTAAGGCCAGTGATGGCTCAAGTAAACAACAAGTGTCTGGAATTAGCATTATACACAGTAGGTGTGGCACGATAATCGATAATTCGATAATATGGCGAAAGCAATTTTCATCAATTATCGTATCGCTCTTTTTCTGATTTATCGAATTATCGTCCAAATCCCGATGCCTAAACTGTCTTAACTCGGAAACCGTATTAGCTAGAAACAAGCAGTTTGCAGTGTTGCGTGTGCGGAATTACAAGGGCTCTCCAACCAAGTGTGTGG
The DNA here is from genome assembly GCA_023313725.1 of Lithobius niger. Taxonomy (NCBI): domain Eukaryota; kingdom Metazoa; phylum Arthropoda; class Chilopoda; order Lithobiomorpha; family Lithobiidae; genus Lithobius; species Lithobius niger. The sequence continues at coordinate 34,776 of JAHWFP010141720.1, read as the reverse complement.
CACTGTTTCTAGCTACTTTAGCTGCTTAGAGAATCAGTTTAATGCAAACAATATTTAAGCATTAAGTAGCAGCAAAACTGCTAAATTGTTACTGCATGGTTAAGAAGTAATGGACAAGTGCAATTGCATTTTCCTGGCTAACGGCCAAATGGTGAGTGCCACACAATTCAAATTCGTGAAGGTTGCATTGTAGGCTTCAGCCAAGGTTTTTGTAAATTAATGTTTATTTTTTTTAAATGATTATTCCAGCCTCAAAATTTGTTTTATCGAAATAAAAAAAATTGTGTATCATGCCACCCCTAGTTGAAAGGTGTAAGAAGGTCTGCTACCATGCCAGAAACTTAAAGAGTAAGAAAAGCCCATATACGCCAATTCAGGGTTCAGACAAGTTTTTAATTCTCAACCTCCCTGACATTTCCAGGTTTTTCCAGGTGCATCCAATGGGAATTTCCAGGTGTTTACAAGATATTTGTTAGGGAAACAGGCAATATCTAATGTTTTCATTAATATTTGTACGAAAATAATGCAACATCCCAGAAAATCATCATAGATATTGGTACCAGCCTAAGATTTGGTTTATTGAAGTAATATCTAAAAGACTTGAACATTTTAAAAGCACCAATTAAAATATTTTCTATTAGCCTAGGATTTTTTTTCTGGTCTGCTATAATTCGATAGAACTTACAGATCAGTCACAAAGAAATTTTTTTCAGATTTCCCTGTCTTTTCCCTGATTTTCAAAAATTATTGTATTCCCTGTAATTTTCCTGAGCTTGTGGCTCTATTTTCAATTTCCCTGGGATTTCTAGGTTCTCCATGTTGTCCAGGTTTTGTCTGAACCCTGCAATTACTCCAGGCGTAGATACAGATTCAAACATACTTACTTTGCCTTTTGACCCTTCTGAGCCCCATAAACCTTCTGAGCCGTCCTGTTTATTCCAAGCCTCTTATGGAGTTGTTGGCAACAAAGTGTATTGCAGCCATACAATACGTTTTGTTGCCAACAACTTTAAGACGTTTGGAATACTTGGCGTAGGGCTCCTCGTACTATCGAATCTTCCTGACATAGTAGCAAACGTTCTTACACCTTTCGACCTTGGAGTAATAACTACACTTCGTTATGGGATGACTTCCCTGCTAGACTTAACGCTCAAGCACCGCGTGCAAAAATCCGGGACAAAGATTCTAGGTCGAGCCACGTGACCAGAGCCTGCCTCCTGTACTAAACCATGCGCAATGGCTGTTTGCTCATGAGTTAGCCAATGACGAACGAGAACAACGGCTGTTTGGCCGTCTGATTGGACTAGCCCACAGTCACGGGATATGTACGTCACAGCAAACAGTCATGGCACGTGGTATAGAAGAGCGTAGTAGCTAAATAAAGTTCAATTGAACCGGCTGTCCTGCCAGCGTTTCACCAACTACTTTCATTCTCTGTACATTCTCTGTACAATTCTCTGTACATAAAAATGCATACAGAACCCCCCTCAGCTTCAGGACTATAGACAATATGGAACCCAGTTAAAACCAGCTTTAATATACACCCTGACACTAACGACCGGTGCTTTCATGACTTTTTTTTAATATTAATTTCTTTGAGTCTTAAATTACCTGAAGCAAATTAATGTTCATATAGATTAATTGGAACAATTTTGAACCTTGCTAGACGTTTTTGAATGGGAATTGAGTCGAATAAGAGGGATGGGCATACCTGGGGATAAAAATCAGGAAACTTCATATCATTGTAGGAGGCCAAGATTGAGTCCAGAACAGGGAAGAATGGCTTCCACAGCCACTGAAGGAGCATTAAAGACTCTTGCACTAACATGGAGCCAGTTATTCGAAAATCGTGAAATGCCAAAACTAAGGTTTTCCTACCTTTATCATCGCAGCCAGTTTTTCGAAAGTCGTGAAATACCAAAACTAAAATTTCCCTATCTTTGTCATCGAAACCAGTTTTCGGAATTCCAGAAAAAATAACAAAACGAAAATTTCCCTATCTTTGTCGTCGAAACCAGTTTTCAGAATTCCAGAAATACCAAAACGAGAATTTCCCTATCTTTGTCGTCGAAACCAGTTTTTAGGAATTCCAGAAATACCAAAACGAAAATTTTCCTATCTTTATCGTCGAAACCAGTTTTTCGG
>JAHWFP010141720.1:20569-32621 GCA_023313725.1 Lithobius niger | reverse complement strand
AATTCCAGAAATACCAAAACGAAAATTTCCCTATCTGTATCGTAAGAGCCAGTTTTTCGGAATTTCAGAAATACCAAAACAAAAATTTCCCTATCTGTATCGTCAGAACCAGTTTTTCGGAATTTCAGAAATTCCAAAACGAAAATTTCCCTATCTTTATCGTCGAAACCAATTTTTCGGAATTCCAGATGTACCAAAATGAAACTTTCCCTATCTTTCTCGTCGAAACCAGTTTTCCGAATTCCAGAAATACCAAAACGAAAATTTCCCTATCTTTATCGTCAGAGCCAGATTTTCAGAATTCGTTCAATGCCGAAACTTAAATTTTCTGTCTTTATTGTCACAGTCAACTTTTCGAAATTCGTGAACTGCCAAAACCAACATTTCTGTCTTTATTGTCGGAGTCAGTGTTTTGGAATTCGTAAAATGCCAAATCCATAGTTTCGCTAGCAATCTTTGTCATCGGAGGCAGTTTTTCAGAATTAGTGAAATGCCAAACCCATCATTTCCCTGCCTTTGGTGTTGCAGCCAATTTTTTTTAGTTGTGTGGAGTTTTTCAATTTTCAGTTGAAACATTTCACGTCATTTCGCTCCCCTATATAAAAATCCTCGGTAGGGATTTATAATGATATTCTGTCGATTCACAACATTAAACCGCGATTTTAAAACTTAAAACTCTTGAAGTGATGCATTAATCAGGGCGACGTCTTTTTTTTTTTTTTTTTTACAATATGGCATGTACTGGCCAAGTTTTATTTTCCGAAAGTATCAAAACTAATTGATAATCATTCTAATGCTAATTATTATTCTCCAATGCTGTTCAACTTTATCTTTTTAAGGACGTTTTCTTTTTCTTTCTTCCCACCCAGAACTAAAACAGGATGTATCGTACTGTTTCCAAACTAAGGGCGCGTTTACGCAACGACTCGCCTTTGCATTCTCGCAGCTAGAAAGGTGACATTGCCATGGTAACAACGCTAAATGGATTAGCTAAATCCGACACCGTTTGAGTGTACACTTGCAATCTTATAATCCGTGCCAATAATATAAAGAATTCCTCATGACGAAACAATTTTCCCAAACGCTTCTGAAATACGTTATTTTCCGTTTTCGTTGCGAGGCGGCAGACATAAAACCGCCGTTATGTTGGAATTTGAGGTGATTTCTAGCTTCTAGCTGCGAGAATGCAAAAGCGAGTGGTTGCATAAACGTGCCCTAACACCAGCGTACAAGCAGCGAACAAGAGCGATGCCTTTTTCGTATGGTCCAATGTTAGCGAAGGAGATGGGGGGAATAATGGCATAGAAAACTACGATCTGCTAACTAAAGTGTCTAACTTAATTCTTCTCAGGCTGTTGCAGGTATATCCATAAAACTGCAAGTAATGTGGTTTATTATAACAACATTTTTACAAAAAAAAAATTCTTGTGTCAAAGAAATAAGAGCGACTTTTTAGCAATCGAAGTAAAGGAAGGTTAATTAGGAATTCGAAATAATTTTGTTTTAGTACCTGTGTGAGTTTGTGTATAAATTTTACACTAATGTAGACTATTTAGTGTACTAGGCATTCAATTGAGTTCTACGGATCAATATTACTCCGCCAAGGGTGTGATACTATTTTGTTGAAGAATTAATTTGTGAACAGGAGGAGAAACAGTGTTGAAGGACCGTTTGACCAGGCTCAAACTCACAATTACACGAACTAAAAAATATCAAATTTTCAGCGACAAAATTGTCTGTTTTTTTCACAATAAAACCCCCCAAAAATGATTTTTTTTTTTTTAAATAATAAAAGTAACGGGAAAGACGCACCCACTTAATGTTTTCCACCATTTTGACTTTTCACTTTTCAATATGGTGGATCCGTTAAAACATTAACTGGGCGCGTCTTTCCCGTTATTTTTATTATTTAAAAAAATAACGGGGAATAATATGTTGTGTGTGCGTGTGGGGGGGGGGGGGTATTGTGAACAAGACACAAAAATTTGTTGCTGAAAATATGGTATTTGTACTTGGCATACAAGTGGCCGGAAGTGACCAACGAGTGGGCCCACCATCTATGGATCGGTACCAGATCGAGACAAATAGTTTTCACCATTACATTCAGCGTCCAAAGGTTAGTAACAGGAACAAAACAAAAAACACCGGAAGTATGAAGCGGAAGTGGCTCACAAGTGGCCGGAAGTGGCCAACAGCTGAGCCCACCATCTATGAAACGGTACCAAATAAAGACAAACGGTTTTCACCATTAGATTCAGCGTCCAAAAATTAGTCAAAATGAAAAAAAAATGGAAGTGTGTAGCGGGAGTGGCCCGAAAGTGGCGGAAGTGTACAAAATTCCAGTTGCGATTAGGTAATCACTACAGCCACTTGTTTAGCAACTGTAGACACGTCACCTAGTGAAGTTATCAAAAGGAGTTTAAAATCGTAAAATATCGAGATTATTTTAAACGAAATTCTTAATATTTCGACGCGTTAAGAACGATTTTCTCTTAGAAATGGTAACAAACCCCGGACTTAATGGCAGTAAAGAATGAGCAGGATGGTATGAGGGAAGGCGGCCATGAAGGACATGTCGAAGATAAGTCCACGATTCTTAGTTCCGGAAAATTAGAAGTCACTTCTTGTGATGGTCATGATAATTAATTTCGGAAATTGCGGGCCTAATTTTTGAAAATTCACACTGAATTGTTACAAAAATGTGTCGCCTTTCCGAGATATTAGCATTATACTCTTAACAAACCCAGCTCAACAAAAACATCCGAGTGAAATATATTTTTCATGGTACAGACGTCAAAGCTGGCGGTGGTTTCATTTGAAAATCCCTTTATAACTTCAACAATTTTTATTTTAATTCATGTTTCATCTGGTAGGCTTTTAAATCTTTGAGGCAGGTTCGACAATAATGGTGTGTATCTAGTTTTGGTATGTGTGCACCTTTCATGCAAGCAACTGATTGTTAGATCAAGCCTTGTAATGTTATGCTTGCACCTGGTTACTCCTATGAAGTGTACCTTCTGTTTAACTGATGAGTGTACGCCAATCAATTGCCAACCATGTGACTCGTGTAAGTTATAAATACTCATGCATTACATTAAAGCCAATCATTCGTTATCGCAGTCCCTTTGTTTGTCCCTTTCTTATAGGTTAGGGTGACTTGCCATTTAGGGCAATAAACGTATGTAAGAGCAAATACATATCAAATAAGGGTCCATTTTTCCCACATATTTTATTAACTCTAATTATTTTGTGAAATCATATTTTTTTTTCATTTCTCACCCTCTTTTTTGCCTCATGGTATAAACATTGTTTCGCAGTATTAAGTTTTCTCTTAGATGGAGTGATTTTCAAAATTTTTCCAACTATGGGCTACCAGTTTTGCAGAGTGACGCGCATGACTTCCAAAACAAGAATTTTGAGTGTTTTGAAATTAATACACCTTAAATTTACGGCTGGCTTTCAGTCCAGTTGGAACAGAAGTACGAAGGGATCTTCGCAACACGCAAACGAAAATATCAACGTCAAGAGAGCGGTCGAAGTCGAAGTTTGGACAAGAGACAGCAATTCAACACTCTCGCATATCTCACCTTATCTCGATCTCTTCTCGCTCCTGCGTTCCTCATTTCATGGCTCCTGCTTGCCAAGACTTGGGTGAAATCTAAAAGACGATGGCGAAAAGGAAAAGACTGTTTCCTCCCAATCATTATTCGCTCTTCGTTTTCTTAGTTTCTGCTTCGCCAAGTCGCAATGCAGTGTCGTGATATCACGTGACAGATGCAGCCTCGAGGAAGGGCCCTTTGCCCTAAAGAAATGCAAGGAAGGGCCTGTTTGACTTTCGGAATAAAATACATTTCCAGTAATAGATACGTCTTGAAGAACGAAATAATAAAAAAAAAAGTGTTAGTTGGATTATTTACAGAGATGGAAAAGTTATCCTTTCGTTTGCATCTAAAATGAATATTTTTTACGGTTTTTTTTAACCCTTCGCGAGAAAGGAACTGATAAGAATTATCTAACAAATCTGAATAAAAATTTAAAAAGAACCCTTGATGAGTCTGTAGTCAGTTTAAGGCCTCTGAAACCAAGATACCTACTGAAAAGAATAGCTAACGAACCTGAACAAAAATTCAGAAAGAACCCTTGATCATTATAGTGTCAGGTTGAAAGCCTCTGAAAGTTATGGATATAACAACCGACGAGAAGTAGCTAACGAATTCGAAAGGAAATGCAGAAACAACCCTTGATTCTAAAGTCAATCTGAAAGCATCTGAAATTGAAGCACCTACCGACAAGAAGTTTCAAACGAATAGGAACAGAAATTCAGAAAGAACCCTTGACGATTACAGCGTCGAGGTGAACACTTCTGAAATCAAAACACCAACCAACCAGAAGTAACTAATGAATCGGGAGAGAAATTCAGAGAGAACCCTATATGATTTTAATATCAAGGTGAAAGTCTTTGAAATCAAAACACCATCCAAACCGAAGTAACCAATGAATAGGAACAGAAATGCAAAAAAAAAAAAAATGGAATTCTGTGAAAAATAAGAGAAATTATAGGCGTTCATAACAGCAAAAACTGCATTGCTTGTATTAAACCATGGTGAAATGGTAGTTAGTAGTAAAACTGTAGTACCAGCTTGATTTGACACGCCTAAAACACTCACATGCATACACATAAAACACATAAAATAATAAGAATAATAACATTTTGTTCTCAAAACGAGAATAGGGAGTCGGATGAATTCAACTCCGGAAGGCTTCAGGGAGGCTCTCGTGAAATACACAAAAATGGAGGCTTTATTATAATTTTTGGTCTAGTTTGCCGTGACCAAGTTATGTAGACGAACTGCACCGAAAATTATAATAAAACTAGACGAAGCCCGAGCTTTGCACGGGGCCGGTCACATTTCCCGCGACACATTTCCCGGGACATTTTCCCGGCACTCTTCCCGAAGACTTGTCAGATTGATCGACCACTCACGCCTGGCTCCTATTTGGCTGCACGTATAGAGTGGGAGAGTGCATTTTCAATAATGTGGGCGTGAGGAGGTGAGAAGTGGTTTTCCTTTAGGCTTTCCTTTTCCTTTTAGCCGGTCTCCGATATTATTATAAAGATCTATATATGTGTGTAATTCGTGAATGCCTCCCTCGTCGGATACTAATCCACGGAGAAAAGGAAACGCGTCGGATACCTGTTGGTGTCACTTACGTTTAAAAAACAGCAAACGAAATAGGGCAGCACTACAGCAAGTAACTCAAGTCATGTATAATAGAAGGTTGCTTCACTCAGACGGAATTAGGCCTAAGTCTCTTGTTCTATGAATGTTTCAATGCATACAGAGGCCACCACCTCCTTGGCAATGTATTTCACACACGCCCCACGCGTAGTATAAATTATTATTAGTCCTACCATTACAACTGACTCTTTTTTCAGTTAAATCGGCAAGCATGCCCTATGGTGCACCCACAGCGAATTTCAAACAGGGAAGGTACAGTACTTCACCCTGGTAAATATTAATCCGAATCAACTTATACCAAATGCCTTTAGTGTCCGCGGCCGATCTTGAGTTCTCCGCAGAACGAACACAAATAATCGATTGCACGTTGTCAGTAGCAGAGTGCCTTGTTGATATCCAAGATGGTTACAAAAACAATGGCGGCCATCGATTAAAGCCATCCCATCCAGGAAGACGTAGCCGCTCACAAAATACTTGCAGGACTCAAGATACACCACGCACACAATAAGTCAGTAATGTGCTTTCGAAATTCCAGGGATTCCAGGTCGAGCTTACAAAACGTCCACAATAAGGTAGCCCATAACGGCTGGATAAATATTTCGTAAAGTTTCTTTGCACACTTTCAAGTTTCTGAACATCCTTTTTTAGGTGAGGAGTCCAGACTTGGTAACCATGTTCTAAAACTGGTCGTGCATATGACGTAAAGTCGGGTCGCCATTTCAATGAAGCATTTAGCACCATCTAGCGCTATCTATAGGCTTATCTAGCACTTTGCTTGCAGGAAGTGAAGGAATGCACAAATACATTTCTTTTAACGACACAGACAAGCCACGTCTGTGTGCATTATTGAGTAAAAATTTGGTGCACTTTCGTGCTTCTGGGTGCAAGCTGTAACAGTTAACGATATCGTTGTCACTAAATGGCGCCATGGTAGATTCTTTACATTCTACCGTGGTGCCATATGTACATGGTGATATCGTCAACTGTCAGAAAAAAATCTCAGAAACTTTTGCTTTTTTGTTTATCACGTTTGACGCCGATTTCTCCGATTTTTTTTACTGATTTGCCTCAATTATTTGTGCTGGTTTCCATGGATTTACTGATTTGTGTAGATTTTCAGATTCACACGGATTCACACTAAACTTGCATGGATATCCGCTGATTTGCATGGATTCCCACCGATTTGCCTGATTTGTACCGGTTTTCAAGAATTTGTAGATTTCAGCACTTTTTGGACTCCTCGTTATCTACAATTATCATTTTTACATCACTGATCTACCACGGAAATTCCACAACTGGACTAAATATAGATAGATATGGCCGCATTTGGAACCATACCTGCCAATATCTAGATCTAGATTTTCCACATACGCCACCCATGTAATATAAATAAATACCCAGCCAGAGCTGTTGACTTTAAAATAGTTCGTTTGAAAATAGTTTTGTTTTAGTAAAATTACCCAATTTCGTAGCCTGTATGTATATTCAGAATGTTTTTATTTAGTGCTAAAAGCAATTTTTCTTTAATTCTTGTAGCCATTTTCACCCCTAAATCTTGAAACTAGATGATGGATCAGCAAAAATATTGGCAAATTAAAAAAAAAAAAGCTTTAGGGTTGACTGCCCTGCATTTGATCTTCTGGTATACCGTTTCGAAAAAGAATGTTTTTCTTGTACGGATGGCTCACCTTGTGAACGGAATAAATGCATTATGAATTGCTTGCTTGTGTCCAAATCCGTCGTCATGTGACAACATGAATCACCTTTAACTTTCTAGCAAACGATTGGTCGTACTGAAGCAAGTAATCCATAATCCATTTATTATTATTGGAACAGTGTCATGTCCGTATAAGGTAAACATTCTTTCTGGAAACAGACGATAGTTTAGGCCTAAGATTCGAGGAGCCATCCCAGAGTCACTCGTCGTGAAAGGTCACGTGTCCTTTCATCTCCTCCTTTTGTTTTTTCATTTTATTCCATGAATGACTCATTTTGAGGGAAGAGTTTTTTTTTCTCCCTAAAACGCGCGGCCTGCAGTCATTCAGTTCCATGCCCACAGCGATCGAATACAAATGATAGTGTTACTTTTAGAAGCCGGGTATTATGGGATCGATGGCTGATTAACTTTCATGATTCCAGCTTAATGAAGGCAGGTGGGAGGGGAGCGGGGAAAGGGGGACCGCGCAACGAGGGGTGGACGGGGAGAACTTTGCTTAAAAAGGGGAGTAAAATAAAATTTAAAAAAGGAAAGCAGCAGCAAGCACCTCCTTACAGCGAACCGACGTAAGTTCAATATTGCCTCTTGCGACAATTGCGCCTCATAGTCTCCATTTTAGGGGGAAAGAGCTTTGAATTGCAAATGATACGGAAATTCATTGTGCTTAAACAGAACGGGGCAAGAAAGAAAAAGATGAAGGGAGAAAACCGAGAGGCAGCAGATTGGGGAGGGGAGGGCTGAGAAAAGGTCACGTGTCAAGGTAGGGGTAAGCAGACGTATGCCTAAAACTGAACTGTCTTCATTATAATAGGCTACGACCGGAAGTGGAGGAAGAGCAGGATGTAGCGTCAGAGTGTGACGTCACGCGTGTGTTGACAGTCTGCTAATAGCGGCTCCAAGCGTGTATACTATAGAGGCGTATGAAAACTACGAAAATAAATGGTGGTTGTGATTGGTGAAGCTCGTCCAACGTTAGCCAGGAGGCTTCTGATTGGTCCAAAAACAGTACGAGAGCCCCATCCACCTGCTGATGGTTGAAAGAAATCTTAGGAGCGAAGAACTGGCAAAATTATCCTTGTACTGGGATGCGTAATAAACATCTCACAAACGTAGCATCGTAATTGTTGAAGGAATGCATTTTTAGGAATATCATGAATCGTGAAGTTAAGTGTTTAAACGTTGACAAATAACAGAAGAAAATCGAGTGTTCGCTTCTAATCAATTCTGGTGTTGGTCAGAACTTAACCCTGTTAGTGTCACTTTCGCAAAGTAAGATCCTGGCAATGGCGAATGAACTAACTTGAAGCCATAAAATGAAAACTGCAGCTACCCTCCCGGTCTGGGAGAATAGCTGCAGTTTTAATTTCATGGCTTCAAGCCGGCTAATTCTACATCGCCAGGATATTATTTTTCTAAAGTGGATCTAAGAGAGATAAGTTCTGATCAGCATGAAAATTGATAACCTTCTTGTAAACGTCACACCGTTTATTATGAAAAACTTCATTATCAAGTTGAAGTAATCACAGTTAATACGCTCATTTTCACAAAGTCAAAATATCACTTCATACCTTCGCAAATTTTCGACGAACTCAATAAATTACTGAGGGAGTAATGGGATACCAACCCAACAAATACCGGAAGCCACGCTCACGCCCCATATTTCTAGCAGACGAACGGTAGTTGAACGATGTAGTAGTGAGCCTGAAGAAGACAATCGCCTGCGTATTTTCATCACCTGCTAATTGTCGAAAATTTGCGAGGATATGAAGTGACATTTTGAATTTGTGAAAATTAGGTATTAACTGTGATTTCTTCAACCTCCCTGTAACAAGCGACGGAACACGTGCAAGATTATGGAAGATTGTGGAATCATGAAGGATAATGGAACGCATCATGAAGTCTACCATGGTGAACTATATTCGCCAGACAATAATTACAACAGGTTTGATCAATTTGGCTTTGTGCCAAAGGTGTAATTTACTTTGATGTAATTTACTTTGACTTCCGTAAGGCATTCTCGAATCGGTGGGCTATTCAAAGCCGTTTTTAAAACTCGAACACATGGCCTTCTGTGGGCAGCTGTTGTCTGCAGCTCGCCCGCTTATCATTTGTCAATTGAAGGTGGAGTCGTACTGGGGTTGGTCCAGGGACCCTTATTGTTTGTCATCTTTTAAAATGATCTTCACGGATGGAAGTTGTGTTCTATACATCAGTTCAAATTTGCTGAACTTGAAGTTAGATACCTATGTGGCCGACCAGATTGCCAACCACATATCATTGTCGATGGCCATTAAATAAGTTTTTGGGTGGAGCGAGGATTGGCTTTTGATGCTCAGTATTGAAAAAAGGCAGGCTTTCCATGTTGGTGGCAAAAATCCATCTGTTCCTTATCTCCTACGGGGAATAAATATTCCAAGTGAATTCGAAGTGAGGGATTTGGGGATCAGTCTCACTGTAGATTTGAAACCTTAGCTAATCTGTGTGTCAAGGGCTTCTCGAAGGCTTGCTGTCGTAAATCGACGCCTCACTTCCTGGAACTCGAGGATCAGAATTTAGGCATTTCGTATCTTTGTGCGGTCCTTATTAGAGTATGCGACTCAGGTGTGATCCCCATCCCTCCTGGGTGATACCTATACCATTTAGCGGGTTACAATTAAGGTTTACAAAGGGTTTCTTGGTTTACGAGACTTTCAAGTGACACTTTCCAGGAATGGACTGGAGTAACTGGAACTGTGCATGCCGTTTAACACCTTACCTTTAAGATTGTTCGAGGTTTTTTGTCGATCGACTTGCTGTTCTTTGATCTCACACTGATTAAGGCCACCAGAGGCCCCTCATTATAGCTGGCTGTGCAGCTTGGGAGACTGGAGTGCAGGAGGAATTTCTTTACTGTCAGACTAATCTCAGTTTGGAATTCCTGAAGAGAAGACAGTGTTTGGGCACGCTCTCCGTGCAATTTAACACCTTGTTGGGTGTGGAGATCTTTCCCAATTTATTAAAAGACTGGAATTCTGTACCCACTGTTCATTAAACTCATAAATAACGACTCTAGCACGCTTTCTTGATCCCAACTCTTTTGTGCTCAAATTAAGATAATTATTATTATTATTGCACCAAAGCAACTGGCCGTAAACCGTAAAAAGATAAACCTGGATGAATGCTTTGGTTGTTAAAATTGATTCTCTGTGCTTTCTCTTCCCCCCCCCCCCCCCTTTTTTATGTGTGATTTGCGTTTTTGTTTTGTTTCACTTTGACATTGTCTGTATTTTGTTTTGGGGTAAAAAAAAAAGATAAACCTTAGATAAACTCCCAGATGACCTTGTGACAAGAGATGGTACATGAATTAGGAGTTTAACATGGATACTCCAGTGTCCTATACGAACGTGAATGCATTTTTCAAGCACGCTATTAAGATTTATTAGTTGGAATTTTTTCCGCCACACGTGAGGTATAATGGCAATAGTTTGTTGACACTCTGTTGACTGTCGTTGTAAGTTATTAGGCCTGTGTTATTCTGCATGTGTTCTCTTTTAAATTATTTTGAAATGTTGCATTAGCGATACGGGTAGCAGAGTGTTGACTGTGATACAATCTGGGAATTACTCAGTCTACCAACTTCCCAATCTTGGCTATGAGGTTGACAATGGATCTTCAATTTTCTTCTTCCCGATCGATAAGGAATTACAGTTCGACTCAGATTATGGCCTTAAGTGAGGTTGTTCCTTGATCCAGCTGTACAGAGTATATCTTGAAGATGTTTACATGTTTCATGCAACGGTTAAAAGTAGAAAGCAACAAAGTGGAAGAAGAAAACAATAGTGGACATACGGCAGTGACTAACTCTACGTTACCATTGCAACCATTAATTTACGCTTATGCCTACTGTTGGCCACTATAAACAAAACAGCACTGATAACTCTGGTAACGTACACAGGTTCAACTTCGACTTTCTACAAATCCTTAGGCTGATAAACTTAATCTCCCCAGCAGTACACCATGTAAACTTTAAAATGATAGAGAAGGTGTCACGCATTGCCCAGAAATCATTTAACAGGTTAAAACCGCTGAGATAATGTTTTGCTAATCTGAGAGGGAAAGAAAAGTTACTTCCCCAACTGGGACTCGAACCCAGGAGTTCCTGCGTACTAGCTAGATGTTCTACCAAATGTGTTGGTGGGACGTTCCCTGACAGGCTTGAACAGAGCTTAGACGCAGTTCAATCTTCCACAGTGTAGACAACTTATAGTGCTCAAATTCTTTATCTAGCATTGTGACTTCAACTGTAGGGCAGAAATATTCATGAGATCGGCGAACAAAGACTCTTTACTTATTGAACTTTATGTTTACTTTAGTCGCCATAATAAAGTGCATAAAGTTTAGTTGCCCATGTCAAACAAAGGGAATTGTCTTCTTTTTAGGGTAAGAGCGGACTGGCATTAGTTTCCCAGCCGCTTTTTGGTCGGTTGTCAATTGGTAAGTGGGTATTTGAACAGTTAGATTTTTTCCCGGGTGATTTCGAACTACAGCTGCCAATACTTATTTAAAAAAATTACGCATCAGCAATTTTCTGGTTAGCTAAAATGTTTGACAGAAAGCATAAAAGAAATATGTAAAACAAGGCATGCATTTCATTTAGTCACAAGAGGCATTTGTTACAGGCCAACCATTTCTGAAATTGTTAGTAAACTACAACCCCGGCACACGTTGAGCGTGGAGATGTGCTTTCTTGTAGAGCGTGAAGTGACTCGCTATTCTTGAGCGTGAAGTGACTCGCTATTCTTGAGCGTGAAGTGACTCGCTATTCTTGAGCGTGAAGTGACTCGCTATTCTTGAGCGTGAAGTGACTCGCTATTCTTGAGCGTAAATTGTGTAATCTCTTCAATGGAGTTCCTGCATGCTTCATTCCTCCTAAAAAAAAGAGAGACACCCTGTCTGTTCTATGAATTGCTTGGAATTATGTCACATTGCATGAGAAAAGCATAGATAATTGGGGTGTCGTGTTACTAGCGCACGAGTTACGAGTGCACCGTGTTTCAGCACAAGCAGAATAAACCGTGTATCCAGCGCATATAGGCAAATTAAACCGTGTATCCAG